>JASTWQ010000791.1:0-72113 GCA_035220615.1 Leptothorax acervorum
CAGTCTAGAAGTATATAGAAATCTGTGGAAAAACTCCAAAGTAACGGTCATTGTGAATGACTGTGCATGGCTAAACGGCCGGGTTGAGAGAGAGAGAGAGAACAAAAAGAAAAAGAATACGCTTTTATATCACTTTTAAGAAAACCATGAAAGCTTTTTCTCTTTTCTTTTCACATCAGTTGCATAATCTGCAGATAAAAAAATATCTAACTCGCTATAATTGTCCTCACTTCCTAATGCTGTTTTTAAGTTTACAATTACGATGAGAGTGCGCAATTAATTTATATAATCTATTTATAGATTATTATAATATATATACTTTTAGAATATTTTATAACGAAAGATTTCAAACTAACGGATTGTTTCAAATCAGATTTTAAGTAATTTTCAAATTTTATCCATTATAGCCAATAATTAAAGTAATTGCACATTTTACTTAAAATTATTTTAATAAGTCAACAGCACAAGATGCGATTTTTCGTTTATTTGCATGCGATCTAATAAATTGCATCATACACAGTACGGCAGCATTTGCAATAATTTACTATATCGAATTAGCACGAAAAATGAAACTTTTTTGTATAACTTAATTAGAAATGAATATTTATTACCTTGTGTTAATTACTATCCACCTTGGTTGAAATATAATATAAAAATCTTCGTTAAAATGAGCAAGCTGTATCACAAACCATGCGGCGCAGCTCAACAGGCAGTTAAAAATGGCACATACCACGAGGGAATACAGACTGCATCGACTAACATTATTATAGATACTATAGACTACTAACTTCTACGAAATACATGGATTTGAAAAGTATGTGTGTACAGAACTTATGCGCATGCGTGAGGTAGGTATATAAGAAATTAGAAAGAAAATATAGCAGTAGTCACATCTGATTGGTTGAGTTTCAAGCAATAGTCCATATCACAATATTACGAAACGTAAATTATTACATATATGTTAAACTAAGTCACTTTATGCATTCAAATTATATAGCTCAACAGCTAACGAAGAAATGGTATAAGAGCACGTTGGAAGATAAAATAAGGGTGCAATCCCACGTAGAAAAAAAAACGGAATGGAAAAGAAGCACACTAGGAGAAAACCAATCGGAACGTTTGTCCAAGAGACCTATTTCTCCTCTCGTTCAAATTATCCTCTAAGATTTCCTCTCCAGGTTCGCCTCCAATACATGTCCGTGCACTCCCTTACAGATCTCCATCATTTTTTGCCTAGCAGCCGAATTGTTCTCCAGAGATTTCAATTTTTCCTTGTTGCACTACCTGTAGAAGCTCTCGGAGCAAATTCGTGTGCTCGTCCGACTTGTAACATTCGGCCCCGCAATAGCAGGTACGCCGCATCGAGAACAGGTATACAAACGTTCGCGTTTTTTGCATCTATTATGAGAAGAAAAATGCATGCTGAGTTTCAAAAAGACACAATAGCAGGTGAAGGCAACCAATTGCAGCATTCAATGTTTGCGAAATTCCAGGTTATTGATAACTCTTTGCAATTTTGCACGAATTACACGCATTTATAAAGAATTGCATACGGTTTCAGATGAACCACGCGCAGTTTTGGATAATTGAAAAAAATCGTTGGTGTATTTGAGCACAAAAAAAATTTTCTTGATTTGAAAATATCTAGTTTCTTTCAACGTGGAAATCTTGAAATAAGATTATATTGCGTTAAAGAAAGAATAATTGCGTTAAACAAAGAAAACTTGCTGGAATGAAGATATTTATACATAATAAATATATAGTTGAAACAAGAAAAAAAAAGTTAAAGTAAGTCGTTGAAATTTTTATAAGAAGATTATATTGTTTCATGTATACGTAAGATCACTATAATCTTATAAGAATTTCAACGTGTTATTTCAACAATTTTTCCTTTGGTTGAACTATATAAATGTCTCCATTCGAGCAAGTTTTCTTCGTTAAACGCAATTATTCTTTCTTTAATGCAATATAATTTTATTTCAAGATTTCCAAACTAAATAAAACTATAAAGATATTTTTAAATCAAGAATATTTTTTTCTGTGTGCGTTTTTAAAGAACGCGGGCGTTTTCTAACGCGTTCTTTAAAAAAGACCGGCCTTCTTTTACAACGCGCAAAAGACGTTGGCATTTTCTTTTGAGACTAATCGTTGATATAAAAAAGAAAAATTTTTTCGGCTATTATATCATTTCAAGTGCGCTAATATAGGCATACATGGCGCGGCCATGCACTTGGATATTACAAAATTAATTACCACTGCCGCTGTTCAAATATTACAATAAATACGATCGTTATGATCGAACGATTAAAAGTCATTAGCGCACATGAAAATATTGTATACACCTGGAGACGATCAGGCATTTTTTATTTAGGACTTAGTCCTAGCGTTATAATCTCGATGTAATTCAAACCAAGCACCCCTATTGGTCATTTAAATTGAGATATTGCACGGTAAACAATATATATTATTGAATTATCGCGTCGCGTTGCTTTCTACTTTGTTTTCTATAGTACACTGCATTTGACGAGTTCGAGCTTATTACCGTAATAACGTTTCATCCTGAATTCTGCAAAAAATCAACCTGACGACCTTCCACGCGGCCGAGCTTTCGAATTCGAAATTCACGTGACACACAACGTCTCATATAAGTGCCTCATTAGCTACTCGGTTACATGATTGTGAAAAGCCAATCAGAATAAAATTCTATCGCAGAGAGACGGCGCACACGGCCCTCCTTCGGATTCTCGCAGGTTTAAATTACTCGTTGAAAAGTGCTAAGGTCATAGACGATCGTGGAGCGAATAAAGCAAGTTTGAGAGTGCTCGAGCGGACACGAAAGAACGTTACAATTGCAAAGAAGAAGTTATCCGACAGGTAAAGAATCTATACATTCTGTTCTGTTTCGCTGGCGATTTAAATAAAGGTTTATCGCGTGCGGCGTGATTTATTTCGAATATGCTGTAGGAAACGCGAAATTATTTCGCCCGAAAATATGTCGAAATATCGTCAGGCAAGTACCTTTCGATCGCACTGTTATGTTGTTTACTCAAGTGAAACAGCAATTCCAAACGAGCCAGTAATTCCGTTATGCGATATTTGAGGGTTTTTAAACAGTATAGGTACACGAGAATTCCTGAGTAAGTTGCGATTAGCGCATTAAGATATAAACGCACGTTTAGATGCATCTCATTTATTCGAAGAAAGAGCGGCGATGAATGACAAAACACTCTAATTTCATAATAAACTGTAATTTTATAATAAGATTCAGAGCAAACGTACTTTTATAATGTGATAATATATAATAATAATGCTTTTTCTCTTCATGTAATTGAGAGATTAACTTATTTCGTGTACTGTAATATTTCTCTCGTCGAAGCGTGACCCATCAAGAATCCTTGTTACTCGAGTCTTTATTCTTTATGTTTACTCTTATTGCCCTTATACTATCGGTAGTTGTGCCGGTCTGTTCTGTCTTTTTGAATTGGAGCAATAAATTAGAGTAAGACAAGTATATTTTGTTCCACTCTAACTTATGGCACTAACGTGCACCAGTACAGGACATTCTTCGAAAGAAACGAAAGTTTTCGTCGGGGTAGTTAAATTTTCGATGCGAGAAACGAAGGAATGTGTAAATAGTCTTTGACTTTTGCAGCGAAATGTACATATAATTACATTTTTTGCGTTGAAACAAAATAAAATACATATTTTCATGTAGCGTCATAAATCGTCGTCGATCCAAACCCGAACTTTCGCGATCGACAATAGTTGAATTACAATCAGTTCGGCCCCAATGCTCCTAATTATGTCGAAGATGATTCACCGAGAATAAACCTGATTTTCAATGTTAAGTCAGTTTATCAATATAAAAATTATTGCAATAATCGATTATAATATACAATTTATATGCAGATTCTATACTAGAAATTGCATTATTATTAAACTGTAAATTTATTCTTGATTTATTGATGTCTCATATATCATATAATTATTTAGTATCTAATAATTGCATTAATTATGCTTCCCGCATTAAAAATAATACATATAAAATATCAAAGAGTCTTTCTATGATAAAATACATAATGCAGCATCATATATGTGTAGAGTAATTCAACCATGGAAAAGTCAAATGTGACTGCACAGGAATTATGCAAAGAAAAGGGTAACGAAGAGTATAAAAGAGGCAATTGGACAAGAGCATTGAGTCATTACACAATCGCATTAGAACTAACAGAGAACAAGGCTGAGAAAGCAGTCTACTACAAAAATCGAGCTGCCGCTAATTTAATGCTGCATAATTACGAGAAAGTGGTTAAAGACTGCGATAGCGCGTTAGAGATATGTCGTGATGATCCCAAGGCATTATTTCGCAGATGTCAAGCACTAAAAGCAATGAATAGATTCGAGGAGGCATATCGTGATGCGGAGATTATTATTTCATGTTACAAAAATAACAAAGTTATTCAACCCGCAGCGGCACGCTTACATGAAACTCTACAAATACGTCTTGAAGAAAGTGCAAGAAAAAGAGCCAAGGTAAATATACATTCTACGAGTATTAAAAATGTTTTTCTATAGTAGCAAGATATGATTCATTATAGTCTGGGTAATACAAAATAATTGTAGGTAACCTATTTTTCATACTAGATGTACTAGTTAACTATAGTAAAAGTTTTTGTTTTACTTAATGCTGCATTTAATTTGATAAATAGATTAAAGTTCTTGTCTTTATTATTATGTAATTATTAGCTCTTATCTGTTAACTGCAGTCTGCACACACTAGATAGATAATAATTACATCATAAGTATTATTTTTTACACAGTTATTTACATTTTTATTACATATCATTATACTTAAGTATACGCTTAATTTTTCTCTATATTAGGTATTCCAATTGCTGAAATTAGCATTTAACGTGAGCGCAGATAAAGAGAAGCGTGAAACCGCCATGACTAATCTGCTTAAGCTCGCAGCTGATGACGAAGTTGGTATCGAGATCTGTCAAAAGAATAATTTGTACAATATCACACAACTTGTGAAACTAGAGAAGAACGAGAAATTGATTTGTAGCGCAATTCGTATTGTAGGCGAATTATGCAAAAACAATATTGATCGAACCGAGTTCATTGTGAAATATGTCGGTTTGCCTTGGTTTCTGACAGTGATGAACAGCACATCTACAGAGAGAATCAACGCGTCTCAATATTGTTTACAGGTAAATATTATCGAATAAAATACGTACAGTTTTTTATCATATTTCAGTACTTAAAAATTTATTGTATATTTCGATTTCAGAATATATTAAACACGTACAGCGGTGCTAATGAAGCTGATTCAAAATCCGACGAAGTTGTGTACGATTCGCGTGATGAAAAATGTCACACGATTATGTCGTGCTTGTTGACGAGTGTATCGAGTAGAACGGTAACAGGTCTTACTAGAGACGCAATAATTGAGTTTATTATGCGTAACTTAAATTGCGTAGCTGCATTAGACTGGGCCGGTCGATTGCTCGAGCTTGACGGTTTGAAAAAATTAATGGAGGTGGCCAGTGAAATGAAGGAATACACACACAAACCCTCGATGGACATGACGTCTTCCACGCGAACTCTAATCAGAATGTGCTTAGCAAAAATATATGAAAACATGTATTTTGATGATGATAAGAAATTATTTATCAAAGACGTTAATAATTTTATTGATGATTTTATATATATAGATAAATTGCAATTGCCTAACATAGAACCTAAGGTATGAATTGTGTAACTGCTTTGTAACTCGCGATATTCCCTGATTATTTAAATTGTTTTAAAGTAAAAGGCCAAGCATTTGTTTAACTGTAGCCTATTTGAGCAATTTAAATTCTTTTTTTAAAACAAAAATGTCAAAGAAAATTTTTTTTTCAATTGTCGATATTGCATATTCCGTAAGTTATAAATTAAAATACGATTATAACAGAGTTTAATCAAAATTTATTGCAAAATATATGACTTTGTCATTTACAGTATTATCTGAAATATAATTTACAAAAGATTTCTTCTATTTTCCATCAAAATTTAATAACCCTGCAGCTACCTTGATTTCTTCTTAATTAAATATTGTTTCACGTAAAAATTTATTAATTATTAATTAATTGTATTACAGATGCGTATAGTACTTGCAATAACAGCTATAATATACGGCCCGTTAGATGTTGCAGACGAAATTATTTTTAAACAAGGGATATTTGAGATTATGTTCGCAATGTCGAAAGCGATTGACGTATTACAACAGAAAGTGGTTTGCGAATGTATCGTTGCCGCAGCGACCAAATTTAAACAGGCCAACGTGTTCTTACGTCGAAGTATAATTATATTAGAGAATCTGTATCAATCTAAGGATGATTCAATTCGAGTTCAAGCGTTTGTGGGTTTTTGCAAATTGAGCAGATTCTACAAGTACACTTTACTCAATTACGAGACTATCACTCCATTCGCAGATAAAGAGACGAAAGAATTGGCCGAGATTTGCTTGATCAATATCAAGAAAGAAGAAGAAGATACGAGAATATGGGCCATTATAGGCCTATCGTATCTCACCACCGACGCCGAGGTCAAAGAAAAGTTGATCGAGGACCAAGAAGCAATTCAAGCGATGATCGAGCTTGCCAAGACTGATGACCAGTCCGTACTGTATGCCGTGATTATGACATTGGTGAACTTGTGCAACGCTTATGACGATGCAAAACATATACCCGAGATGAATGAATTGCTAACGCTTGGCTCGCATTTTCAATTTTTTGTGAGAAGCAAGAAACTGAACAATAACGAATTCGTGAATAAAAGACTGTGCTCATTAGTGGAGGCCGGTGTGACCAGCGCTCTGGTGAACCTGGCTAAAACAAACAGCCAGAACTACAAGGAATTAATAGCCCGTGTATTCAACGCAATATGCAGTCAAGAAAAGTTCAGAGAAATGATTGTTCAACAAGGCGGCACGAAGGCATTGTTGCTCTTAGCGCTGGATGGCACGGACAAGGGAAAGAAGCATGCTTCACGAGCACTAGTCTATCTGGGACTCACGATACGTCCTGAGGATGCATTTCCTGGGCAGATAAGCATGGAGGTTGTTCGGCCGATCATAAATCTCCTAAATCCAGAGTGTTCGGTAAATGAGAATTGCGATGCTCTAACAGCTTTGCGCGATCTAGCAAATGTCGACGACAACATGCGAAAACATATATTCAACGAGGCAGGATTTGAGAAATTCGCGGACTACGTGAACGCTAATAATTACAAGTTGAAACTCAGGTCCGCACAACTTCTAAACAATTTGGCATTATGTCGTGAAGTTGATATTGAATGTCGCAAGCAGGACAATTCTAAAATCATGTCTCGTGTGCTCAACATATTGAGTGTATATAGTAGGTATAATTAGTATATAGTATAGTAGGTATAAATAACGTAATTTTTATACATTTATAAGATTGTAGACCCGGCGCTTTTTATTATTATTCTGTAAATTCTATATACAGGCGACATCAGATCCTGAATGATCGAAGAGTGGCGAGAGTACAAATAACAACGTGTAATAATTTGTTTTTTTTAAGGAAACGTGCAAATTGATGACGAGATAAGATTCGCTTTCGATCGAATTATCAATTTAGCAATACAGATATAAACGATATCGTTAATCCGTATTACATAATGTGTATTACATATTGTCCGTCCGTATTACATAATGTAAGAGATACAGGATAACAGTTCAATGAACATAACTCGATACTTCGTTCTCATTTTCGTACAAAAAAATAGGGAGGCGCATGAACGCAAAGAGTCGTCGTCTTACGTAACAGTTTTATTATTTATTCCGATGAGCAAAAGATTGATTTATATATTACGAATCAACGTATTTTGATATTTAATTGACTATAAGATTTTCTTTGTCTGCCTTGCAATATTCATTTCGATAACAGTCCTAAACTAGAGAACCCTATTTTAAAGTTACAAAATCCATGCTACATCAGCATCCAATCTTTCGAGATCAGTTTTTGTGTCTGTAACAAAAGGTGGAAACGTAGAAACATGCACATAGGTTCTGTTGATAAAAAACTTACGAACAAAAGTTGATATCAAGTTATATTGTAATTACTATAAGAAGGTAACATTAGGTAACAATTCATTTCGACTTCGGTGAAACACATATATATACATATATATAGCATATACTCTCTCTGTCTTTAGCCAATCAAAGGCTGGCAGTAGTTTGAAGTAAAAATGTTTCATGATATTATTATATATCGCACGAGCTACAAGACGCGACATTCGAGTTCAGAATATATAAATACGGAAAGCCATGATGAGAAAATTTCCGCACAAATCATCACTTAATTTCCTGAAAGTTTTATATGTTAACTTCTAAGACAATCGGTATGTGTATGCCTATTCAGAACTTGATCAGTTCACACGCGAAAAAGAATTTGCTATTATAGGGACAGCTAACATTTTTTGCAGTGAGAGTTAAAGTTTTGCTACTGGAGCTAAATAATTTAGCTACTATTGCTAAATATTGAAATATTTAACAATGGTAGCTAAATAATTTAGCTACAGTAGCAAAACTTTTAGCTCTCACTGCAAAAAATGTTAGCTGTCCCTATAGTAGCAAATTCCTTTTTGCGTTCAGTCTTTATTAAAATTCGATGATCTTATAATATCCATTTCTACCAAAATCTAGATTAACTTAATTTAATCTCTGTTTAACTTTACATATTATATCCTTTTCTAATTTTCTTAAAACTAGAAAAAGATAAAAAATCAGTTGAACCAAGATCAAATAGTTAATCTACATTGGTAATAGAAACGGACATAAGAGTTTCTCAACTCGTTGGCTCGCGTTTAAAGTATTTACTGTGTCTTGCTGTGTCTTGGATACTTATATACCGTGTTGCTTGATCTGTTAAACTTTTATATGTTTGGATACACATTTGGTATGCAGAATTTAATACAATTTAATACACAGGTTGTCCCAGAAACTCCAACATTAATTTTAATAAGAAAATGGTTTGATAGACTTACAATTGAATTTAATCAGAACGTAAATCAAATTAGCATTTTTAAGTCAAAAAAATCGATGAAATTGTAAAGAAATTTGTAAACATTATACATTTATACCACAATTAAATAATTATACTTTATTACGCATTTGATTTTTTCGGAATTTAACAGTGACGTTTGATTACCAAAAAGTTTAATTAAAAAGATATTTAATGGTACATACTAAAGAGTTGTAATAACTAGTAATCTCTCTCCTTTATCAAAATGTTCGATGTAAAAATCGATTTGTCAGAAATTTGTCATTGAAATTAAGGTCTGAGATTTTTTAAACACATTTTGCATCAGGATATCTCACATTCTCACATATATCCATTTATTTTTGGAGCAATTATTAATATTAAGTTATAACAATAATTTTTTTTTATTTACGCGATTAAAAATTCAAAGACTTTTACAAATATTTTAACGCTATAAATTAAACAATTTAATTCCACGTAAATTTTTTAAATTTATACTTTTTTATTTTTTTAATTGACTTAAGAATTAGTAATCTTAAGTTATGATTTAGACCTAATTATGAGAAAGTGCCTGGTAAATAGTCAGATATCAAGTCGTGAAAAGGATCAATCTTTACGTGAAAATAAGCGACGCTCCTAAAATATGTAATAAATCTATATTTATGTGCGAAAAACAGAGTTATAATCCACGTAATATTAATGAATAATAAATATTCTCACACATCTAAATCTGGAATTAGCATCCCTTGCCTCAGATGCTGCTGCGGAATGGGACAAAATCCAGAGAAACGTCGAAGGAAACGAAAGAACGTCGCAAAGCACTGATAATATAGAATAGAACAGGTCGATTAAGAAAATTATATGTAAACATTAATTGAATTGAGATTTAAAGAAATGACATATTAATAGAATATTATATTTCTTGTTTTAATAAGGTAATTGTACACATGTATAGTGTACAATATAATTAATAAGTAATGAAACTTTTTGCATTTACAAGACTCGTGCTCCGGCGCTTTTTACTCACGATTAATAATATTCAAGCTTCTTCGAACACAGAATGATACTGATACTTTTTATCGACAGGCTTGCGTCATCGCTATGTCTCTGCGAAAATCTCTTTGTAAATTCTTGATTGCCGCTCTTGCAGATTAAAATTTCTTTCTTCGCTGCTGCCAGTAATCGGTGGAGCTCGGAGAGTGCCGCAGATGTATAGATGGTTTCCATTTTTCGACGTCTGATCTTTGTAAAATGGAAGCGCCGGTTTCTCTCTTAACGCCGCTGCAGTTTGTTTATCCTGTGTGCCAACCAATAAACCTAAGTATATATTTTATAATAATACATTGTATACATTTATATTAATATGTAAGTGTATATTCACGCTTTTTATATTTTTTATAACGGATTTTATTGCTGAATCAGCATCTTTAAAGATTTCATTGTTTCTCATGTTTCTACAGATAGTCAGAAAAATATGGGCAGCCTTCTCAGCACAGTTCAAATAATCTCCAGTTTATTAAAAGTATTAAAGAACGATATATGCGTAAGTGTAGGTATATCTCGTTCGTCACGTTAAAGTGTACGCAAAAGAACATTTTCTAAACGCAAATAATAACGTTTAATTGTACAATTTTAATTATACTATTTTGAGTATATGAATTTATTATTACCAATCTGTGTGTGTGTGCAGATCGTTAAATAACGGTACCTACATCTATCAAAGGATATTTTAAATCGCTGTAAGCATTTTTAATTCTTTCTTCAACAGCCTGAATTAATTTTCTTTCCACACGGAAAGTCGAATCCACCACGGCACTCTTGGACAGCAACTTTTCCACTTCTATCAGCCCAATCAAATTCTTGTCTTTCTGCTTAGGCTTGTCTTTCGGATTAGGCTCACCATGGAGAGTTCATTCAGATATTCGAAATTGAGCAATTTGGTTTTCAAGTCAAGAAGCTGAAAGATATAAGTTTGTAAAAACAAGCATTTATCAAGTCACAATTTTCTGAAGCGTCGGTCCTTGTAATTATCTCTTGCTCATTGTGTGAATTCAACGGAAAAACCTTGCCGCTGATGCTCCTCTCGTTCAAATTATCCTCTAAGATTTCCTCCAGGTTTGCCTCCAGTACATGTCCGTGCTGCACTCCCTTACAGATCTCCATCATTTTTTGCCTAGCAGCCGAATTGTTCTCCTGAGATTTCCATTTTTCCTCGTTGCACTACCTGTAGAAGCTCTCGGAGCAATTCGTGTGCTCGTCCGACTTGTAACATTCGGCCCCGCAATAGCAGGTACGCCGCATCGAGAACAGGTATACAAACGTTCGCGTTTTTTGCATCTATTATGAGAAGCAAAATGCATGCTGTTTTCAAAAAAACACAATAGCAGGTGAAGGCAACCAATTGCAGCACTCAATGTTCGCGAGATTCCAGGTTATTGATAACTCTTTGCAATTTTGCACGAATTACACGCATTTATAAAGAATTGCATACGGTTTCAGATGAACCACGCGCAGTTTTGGATAATTGAAAAAAATTGTTGGTGTATTTGAGCACAAAAAAAGTTTTCTTGATTTGAAAGTATCTAGTTTTTTTCAACGTGGAAATATTGAAATAAGATTATATT
This sequence comes from Leptothorax acervorum, assembly GCA_035220615.1. Classification (NCBI taxonomy): domain Eukaryota; kingdom Metazoa; phylum Arthropoda; class Insecta; order Hymenoptera; family Formicidae; genus Leptothorax; species Leptothorax acervorum. Next base: position 11,672 of record JASTWQ010000791.1, read on the forward strand.
GCGTTAAAGAAAGAATAATTGCGTTAAACGAAGAAAACTTGCTGGAATGAAGATATTTATACATAATAAATATATAGTTGAAACAAAAAAAAAATGTTAAAGTAAGACGTTGAAATTTTTATAAGAAGATTATATTGTTTCATGTATACGTAAGATCACTATAATCTTATAAGAATTTCAACGTGTTATTTCAACAATTTTTCTTTTGGTTGAACTATATAAATGTCTTCATTCGAGCAAGTTTTCTTCGTTAAACGCAATTATTCTTTCTTTAATGCAATATAATTTTATTTCAAGATTTCCAAACTAAAGAAAACTATAAAGATATTTTTAAATCAAGAATATTTTTTTCTGTGTGCGTTTTTAAAGAACGCGGGTATTTTCTTACGCGTTCTTTAAAAAAGACCGGCCTTCTTTTACAACGCGCAAAAGACGTTAACATTCTCTTTTGAGATTAATCGTTGATTTAAAAAAGAAAAATTTTTTCGGCTATTATATCATTTCAAGTGCGCTAAAATAGGCATGCATGGCGCGGCCATGCACTTGGATATTGCAAAATTAATTACCACTGCCGCTGTTTAAATATTACAAAAAATACGATCGTTATGATCGAACGATTAAAAGTCATTAGCGCACATGAAAGCATTGTATACACCTGGAGACGATCAGGCATTTTTTATTTAGGACTTAGTCCTTGCATTATAATCTCGATGTAATTCAAACCAAGCACCCTTATTGGTCATTTAAATTGAGATATTGCACGGTAAACAATATATATTATTGAATTGCGAACAATATATATTATCGCGTTGCTTTCTACTTTGTTTTCTATAGTACACTGCATTTGACGAGTTCGAGCTTATTACCGTAATAACTTTTCATCTTGAATTTTGCGAAAAATCAACCTGACGACCTTCCACATACGCGGCCGAGCTTTCGAATTCGAAATTCACGTGACACGCAACGTCTCATATGAGTGCCTCATTAGCTACTCGGTTACATGACTGTGAAAAGCCAATCAGAATAAAATTCTATCGCAGAGAGACGGCGCACACGGCCCTCTTTCGGATTCTCGCAGGTTTAAATTACTCGTTGAAAAGTGCTAAGGTCATAGACGATCGTGGAGCGAATAAAGCAAGTTTGAGAGTGCTCAAGCGGACACGAAAGAACGTTACAATTACAAAGAAGAAGTTATCCGACAGGTAAAGGATCTATACATTCTGTTCTGTTTCGCTGGCGATTTAAATAAAGGTTTTTCGCGTGCGGTGTGATTTATTTCGAATATGCTGTAGGAAACGCGAAATTATTTCGCCCGAAAATATGTCGAAATATCGTCAGACAAGTACCTTTCGATCGCACTGTTATGTTGCTTACTCAAGTGAAACGGCAATTCCAAACGAGCCAGTAATTCCGTTATGCGATATTTGAGGGTTTTTAAACGGTATAGGTACACGAGAATTCCTGAGTAAGTTGCGATTAGCGCATTAAGATATAAACGCACGTTTAGATGCATCTCATTTATTCGAAGAAAAAGCGGCGATGAATGACAAAACACTCTAATTTTATAATAAACTGTAATTTTATAATAGATTTTAGAGCAAACGTACTTTTATAATGTGATAATATATAATAATAATGCTTTTTCTCTTCATGTAATTGAGAGATTAACTTATTTCGTGTACTGTAATATTTCTCTCGTCGAAGCGTGACCCCTCAAGAATCCTTGTTACTCGAGTCTTTATTCTTTATGTTTACTCTTATTGCCCTTATACTATCGGTAGTTGTGCCGGTCTGTTTATACAAAACACGTCCAAATTGATTTGAAAAGACCAAAAAACTTGATGTATAAAGAAATCGAAAACAAATACTCGATTAATGGCACGTTAAATATCTTTATAAGAATTAAATGTCGAGATTTCTCAATCTCATGCAAATAAATTTCTCGCGCGTCTCAGATAAATCGCACGTCTTTCTTCAACTAGCTGTCTGTTCTTTTTCAAAAAACTTTTTGAATTGAAGCAATAAATTAGAGTAAGACAAGTATATTTTGTTTCACTCTAACTTATGGCACTAACGTGCACCAGTACACGACATTCTTCGAAAAAAACAAAAGCTTTCGTCGGGGTAGTTAAATTTTCGATGCGAGAAACGAAGGAATGTGTAAATAGTCTTTGACTTTTGCAGCGAAATGTACATATAATTACATTTTTTGCGTTGAAACAAAATAAAATACATATTTTCATGTAGCGTCATAAATCGTCGTCGATCCAAACCCGAACTTTCGCGATCGACAATAGTTGAATTACAATCAGTTCGGCCCCAATGCTCCTAATTATGTCGACGATGATTCACCGAGAATAAACCTGATTTTCAATGTTAAGTCAGCTTATCAATATAAAAATTATTGCAATAATCGATTATAATATACAATTTATATGCAGATTCTATACTAGAAATTGCATTATTATTAAACTGTAAATTTATTCTTGATTTATTGATGTCTCATATATCATATAATTATTTAGTATCTAATAATTGCATTAATTATGCTTTCCGCATTAAAAATAATACATATAAAATATCAAAGAGTCTTTCTATGATAAAATACATAATGCAGCATCATATATGTGTAGAGTAATTCAACCATGGAAAAGTCAAATGTGACTGCACAGGAATTATGCAAAGAAAAGGGTAACGGAGAGTATAAAAGAGGCAATTGGACAAGAGCATTGAGTCATTACACAATCGCATTAGAACTAACAGAGAACAAGGCTGAGAAAGCAGTCTACTACAAAAATCGAGCAGCCGTTAATTTAATGCTGCATAATTACGAGAAAATGGTTAAAGACTGCGATAGCGCGTTAGAGATATGTCGTGATGATCCCGAGTCATTATTAGGCAGATGTCAAGCACTAGAAGCATTGAATAGATTCGAGGAGGCATATCAGGATGCGGAGATTATTATTTTATGTTACAAAAATAACAAAGATATTCAATTCGCAGCGGCACGCTTACATGAAACTCTACAAATACGTCTTGAAGAAAGTGCAAGAAAAAGAGCCATGGTAAATATACATTCTACGAGTATTAAAAATGTTTTTCTATAGTAGCAAGATATGATTATTTATAGTCTGGGTAATACAAAATAATTGTAGGTAACACATTTTTCATACTAGATGTACTAGTTAACTATAGTAAAAGTTTTTGTTTTACTTAATGCTGCATTTAATTTGATAAATAGATTAAAGTTCTTGTCTTTATTATTATGTAATTATTAGCTCTTATCTGTTTACTGCAGTCTGCACACACTAGATAGATAATAATTACATCATAAATATTATTTTTTACACAGTTATTTACATTTTTATTACATATCATTATACTTTACGATTATAACAGAGTTTAATCAAAATTTATTGCAAAATATATGACTTTGTCATTTACAGTATTATCTGAAATATAATTTACCAAAGATTTCTTCTATTTTCCATCAAAATTTAATAACCCTGTAGCTACCTTGATTTCTTCTTAATCAAATATTGTTTCAAGTAAAAATTTATAAATTATTAATTAATTGTATTACAGATGCGTATAGTACTTGCAATAACAGCTATAATATACGGCCCGTTAGATGTTGCAGACAAAATTATTTTTAAAGAAGGGATATTTGAGATTATGCTCGCAATGTCGAAAGCGATTGACGTATTACAACAGAAAGTGGTTTGCGAATGTATCGTTGCCGCAGCGACCAAATTTAAACAGGCCAACGTGTTCTTACGTCAAAGTATAATTATATTAGAGAATCTGTATCAATCTAAGGATGATTCAATTCGAGTTCAAGCGTTTGTGGGTTTTTGCAAATTGAGCAGATTCTACAAGTACACTTTACTTAATTACGAGACTATCACTCCATTCGCAAATAAAGAAACGAAAGAATTGGCCGAGATTTGCTTGATCAATATCAAGAAAGAAGAAGAAGATACGAGAATATGGGCCATTATAGGCCTATCGTATCTCACCACCGACGCCGAGGTCAAAGAAAAGTTGATCGAGGACCAAGAAGCAATTCAAGCGATGATCGAGCTTGCCAAGACTGATGACCAGTCCGTACTGTATGCCGTGATTATGACATTGGTGAACTTGTGCAACGCTTATGACGATGCAAAACCTATACCCGAGATGAATGAATTGCTAACGTTTGGCTCGCATTTTAAATTTTTTGTGAGAAGCAATAAACTGAACAATAACGAATTCGTGAATAAAAGACTGTGCGCATTAGTGGAGGCCGGTGTGACCAGCGCTCTGGTGAACCTGGCTAAAACAAACAGCCAGAACTACAAGGAATTAATAGCCCGTGTATTCAACGCGATATGCAGTCAAGAAACATTCAGAGAAATGATTGTTCAACAAGGCGGCACGGAGGCATTGTTACTTTTAGCGCTGGATGGCACGGACAAGGGAAAGAAGCATGCTTCACGAGCACTAGTCTATCTGGGACTCACGATACGTCCTGAGGATGCATTTCCTGGGCAGATAAGCATGGAGGTTGTTCGGCCGATCATAAATCTCCTAAATCCAGAGTGTTCGGTAAATGAGAATTGCGATTCTCTAACAGCTTTGCGCGATCTAGCAAATGTCGACGACAACATGCGAAAACATATATTCAACGAGGCAGGATTTGAGAAATTCGCGGACTACGTGAACTCTAATCATTACATGTTGAAACTCAGGTCCGCACAACTTCTAAACAATTTGGCATTATGTCGTGAAGTTGATATTGAATGTCGCAAGCAGGACAATTCTAAAGTCATGTCTCGTGTGCTCAACATATTGAGTGTAGGTATTATGTAATTATCAGCTCTTATCTGTTAACTGCAGTTTGCACACACTAGATAGATAATAATTACATCATAAGTATTATTTTTTACACAGTTATTTACATTTTTATTACATATCATTATACTTAAGTATAGGCTTAATTTTTCTCTATATTAGGTATTACAAATGCTGGAATTAGCATTTAACGTGAGCGCAGATAAAGAGAAACGTGAAACCGCCATGACTAATCTGCTTGAGCTCGCAGCTGATGACAAAGTTGGTATCGAGATCTGTGAAGAGAATAATTTATACAAAATCACACAACTTGTGAAACTAGAGAAGAACGAGAAATTGATTTGTAGCGCAATTCGTATTGTAGGCGAATTATGCAAAAACAATATTGATCGAACCGAGTCCATTGTGCAATATGTTGGTTTGCCTTGGTTTCTGACAGTGATGAACAGCACATCTACAGAGAGAATCAACGCGTCTCAATATTGTTTACAGGTAAATATTATTGAGTAAAATACGTACAGTTTTTTATCATATTTCAGTACTTAAAAATTTACTGTATATTTTGATTTCAGAATATATTAAACACGTACAGCGGTGCTAATAAACCTGATTCAAAATCCGACGAAGTTTTGTGCGATTCGCATGATGTAAAATGTCACACGATTATGTCGTGTTTGTTGACGAGTGTATCAAGTAGAACGATAACAGGTCTTACTAGAGACGCAATAATTGAGTTTATTATGCGTAACTTAAATTGCGTAGCTGCATTAGACTGGGCCGGTCGATTGCTCGAGCTTGACGGTTTGAAAAAATTAATGGAGGTGGCCAGTGAAATGAAGGAATACTCACACAAATCCTCGATGGACATGACGTCTTCCACGCGAACTCTAATCAGAATGTGCTTAGCAAAAATATATGAAAACATGTATTTTGATGATGATAAAAAATTATTTATCAAGGACGTTAATAATTTTATTGATGATTTTATATATATAGATAAATTGCAATTGCCTAACATAGAACCTAAGGTATGAATTGTGTAACTGCTTTGTAAATCGCGATATTCCCTGATTACTTAAATTATTTTAAAGTAAAAGGCCAAGCATTTGTTTAACTGTAGCCTATTTGAGCAATTTAAATTCTATTTTGAAAACAAAAATGTCAAAGAAAATTCCTTTTTCAATTGTCGATATTGTATATTCCGTAAGTTATAAATTAAAATACGATTATAACAGAGTTTAATCAAAATTTATTGCAAAATATATGACTTTGTCATTTACAGTATTATCTGAAATATAATTTACCAAAGATTTCTTCTATTTTCCATCAAAATTTAATAACCCTGTAGCTACCTTGATTTCTTCTTAATCAAATATTGTTTCAAGTAAAAATTTATAAATTATTAATTAATTGTATTACAGATGCGTATAGTACTTGCAATAACAGCTATAATATACGGCCCGTTAGATGTTGCAGACAAAATTATTTTTAAAGAAGGGATATTTGAGATTATGCTCGCAATGTCGAAAGCGATTGACGTATTACAACAGAAAGTGGTTTGCGAATGTATCGTTGCCGCAGCGACCAAATTTAAACAGGCCAACGTGTTCTTACGTCAAAGTATAATTATATTACAGAATCTGTATCAATCTAAGGATGATTCAATTCGAGTTCAAGCGTTTGTGGGTTTTTGCAAATTGAGCAGATTCTACAAGTACACTTTACTCAATTACGAGACTATCACTCCGTTCGCAGATAAAGAGACGAAAGAATTGGCCGAGATTTGCTTGATCAATATCAAGGAAGAAGAAGAAAATACAAGAATATGGGCCATTATAGGCCTATCGTATCTCACCACCGACGCCGAGGTCAAAGAAAAGTTGATCGAGGACCAAGAAGCAATTCAAGCGATGATCGAGCTTGCCAAGACTGATGACCAGTCCGTACTGTATGCCGTGATTATGACATTGGTGAACTTGTGCAACGCTTATGACGATGCAAAACCTATACCCGAGATGAATGAATTGCTAACGTTTGGCTCGCATTTTAAATTTTTTGTGAGAAGCAAGAAACTGAACAATAACGAATTCGTGAATAAAAGACTGTGCGCATTAGTGGAGGCCGGTGTGACCAGCGCTCTGGTGAACCTGGCTAAAACAAACAGCCAGAACTACAAGGAATTAATAGCCCGTGTATTCAACGCGATATGCAGTCAAGAAAAGTTCAGAGAAATGATTGTTCAACAAGGCGGCACGAAGGCATTGTTGCTCTTAGCGCTGGATGGCACGGACAAGGGAAAGAAGCATGCTTCACGAGCACTAGTCTATCTGGGACTCACGATACGTCCTGAGGATGCATTTCCTGGGCAGATAAGCATGGAGGTTGTTCGGCCGATCATAAATCTCCTAAATCCAGAGTGTTCGGTAAATGAGAATTGCGATGCTCTAACAGCTTTGCGCGATCTAGCAAATGTCGACGACAACATGCGAAAACATATATTCAACGAGGCAGGATTTGAGAAATTCGCGGACTACGTGAACGCTAATAATTACAAGTTGAAACTCAGGTCCGCACAACTTCTAAACAATTTGGCATTATGTCGTGAAGTTGATATTGAATGTCGCAAGCAGGACAATTCTAAAATCATGTCTCGTGTGCTCAACATATTGAGTGTATATAGTAGGTATAATTAGTATATAGTATAGTAAGTATAAATAACGTAATTTTTATACATTTATAAGATTGTAGACCCGGCGCTTTTTATTATTATTCTGTAAATTCTATATACAGGCGACATCAGATCCTGAATGATCGAAGAGTGGCGAGAGTACAAATAACAACGTGTAATAATTTGTTTTTTTTTAAGGAAACGTGCAAATTGATGACGAGATAAGATTCGCTTTCGATCGAATTATCACTTTAGCAATACAGATATAAACGATATCGTTAATCCGTATTACATAATGTGTATTACATATTGTCCGTCCGTATTACATAATGTAAGAGATACAGGATAACAGTTCAATGAACATAACTCGATACTTCGTTCTCATTTTCGTACAAAAAAATAGGGAGGCGCAACGCAAAGAGTCGTCGTCTTACGTAACAGTTTTATTATTTATTCCGATGAGCAAAAGATTGATTTATATATTACGAATCAACGTATTTTGATATTTAATTGACTATAAGATTTTCTTTGTCTGCCTTGCAATATTCATTTCGATAACAGTCCTAAACTAGAGAAGCCTAATTTAAAGTTACAAAATCCATGCTACATCAGCATCCAATCTTTCGAGATCAGTTTTTGTGTCTGTAACAAAAGGTGGAAACGTAGAAACATGCACATAGGTTCTGTTGATAAAAAACTTACGAACAAAAGTTGATATCAAGTTATATTGTAATTACTATAAGAAGGTAACATTAGGTAACAATTGATTTCGACTTCGGTGAAACACATATATATACATATAGCATATACTCTCTCTGTCTTTAGCCAATCGAAAGCTGGCAGTAGTTTGAAGTAAAAATGTTTCATGATATTATTATATATCGCACGAGATACAAGACGCGACATTCGAGTTCAGAATATATAAATACGGAAAGCAATGATGAGAAAATTTCCGCACAAATCATCACTTAATTTCCTGAAAGTTTTATATGTTAACCTCTAAGACAATCGGTATGTGTATGTCTATTCAGAACTTGATCAGTTCACACGCAAAAAAGAATTTGCTATTATAGGGACAGCTAACATTTTTTGCAGTGAGAGCTAAAAGTTTTGCTACTGGAGCTAAATAATTTAGCTACTATTGCTAAATATTGAAATATTTAACAATGGTAGCTAAATAATTTAGCTACAGTAGCAAAACTTTTAGCTCTCACTGCAAAAAATGTTAGCTGTCCCTATAGTAGCAAATTCTTTTTTGCGTTCAGTCTTTATTAAAATTCGATGATCTTATAATATCCATTTCTACCAAAATCTAGATTAACTTAATTTAATCTCTGTTTAACTTTACACGGAAAAAAATGACTTTGCAATAGTAGCTAAATTTCAGTGGCTGAATCAAACTTAGCTCTAAGAGCTACCGCCTTAGTAATCATAGCTAAACTCTGGCTATTACAGGAAAAAGACATTAAGTGGAGCGTACAAATTTATTAGCTAAAATCAAAAGCATATCTTAGCACAAGCAGCTAAAAAGTTGCAGTTTTACCTAAATTTCTTACCATGCACAAACATCGTCTTTATTAGCAAAAATTTGTTGCTATAGTAGCTAAGTGCAAATAGCGAATAAATTTAGCTTGGACAGCAACAGTATTAGCTGTCCCTATAATAAGGACACATTTTAGCTGTCACAGCTATATTTTAGCTCCTGCTGCTAATCCATTTTTCCGTGTACTTATTATATCCTTTTCTAATTTTTTTAAAACTAAAGAAAGATAAAAAATCAGTTGAACCAAGATCAAATAGTTAATCTACATTGGTAATAGAAACGGACATAACAGTTTCTCAAATCGTTGGCTCGCGTTTAAAATATTTACTGTGTCTTGCTACGCGGATACTTATATACCGTGTTGCTTGATCTGTTAAACTTTTATATGTTTGGATACACATTTGGTATGCAGAATTTAATACAATTTAATACACAGGTTGTCCCAGAAACTCCAACATTAATTTTAATAAGAAAATGGTTTGATAGACTTACAATTGAATTTAATCAGAACGTAAATCAAATTAGCATTTTTAAGTCAAAAAAATCGATGAAATTGTAAAGAAATTTGTAAACATTATACATTTATACCACAATTAAATAATTATACTTTATTACGCATTTGATTTTTTCGGAATTTAACAGTGACGTTTGATTACCAAAAAGTTTAATTAAAAAGATATTTAATGGTACATACTAAAGAGTTGTAATAACTAGTAATCTCTCTCCTTTATCAAAATGTTCGATGTAAAAATCGATTTGTCAGAAATTTGTCATTAAAATTAAGGTTTGAGATTTTTTAAACACATTTTGCATCAGGATATCTCACATTCTCACATATATCCATTTATTTTTGGAGCAATTATTAATATTAAGTTATAACAATAATTCTTTTTTATTTACGCGATTAAAAATTCAAAGATTTTTACAAATATTTTAACGCTATAAATTAAACAATTTAATTCCACGTAAATTTTTTAAATTTATACTTTTTTATTTTTTTAATTGACTTAAGAATTAGTAATCTTAAGTTATGATTTAGACCTAATTATGAGAAAGTGCCTGGTAAATAGTCAGATATCAAGTCGTGAAAAGGATCAATCTTTACGTGAAAATAAACGACGCTCCTAAAATATGTAAAAAATCTATATTTACGTGCGAAAAACAGAGTTATAATCCACGTAATATTAATGAATAATAAATATTCTCACACATCTAAATCTGGAATTAGCATCCCTTGCCTCAGATGCTGCTGCGGAATGGGACAAAATCCAGAGAAACGTCGAAGGAAACGAAAGAACGTCGCAAAGCACTGATAATATAGAATAAAACATGTCGATTAAGAAAATTATATGTAAACATTAATTGAATTGAGATTTAAAGAAATGACATATTAATAGAATATTATATTTTCTGTTTTAATAAGGTAATTGTACACATGTATAGTGTACAATATAATTAATAAGTAATGAAACTTTTTGCATTTACAAGACTCGTGCTCCGGCGCTTTTTAGTCACGATTAATAATATTCAAGCTTCTTCGAACACAGAATGATACTGATACTTTTTATCGACAGGCTTGCGTCATCGTTATGTCTCTGCGAAAATCTTTTTGTAAATTCTTGATTGCCGCTCTTGCAGATTAAAATTTCTTTCTTCGCTGCTGCCAGTAATCGGTGTAGCTCGGAGAGTGCCGCAGATGTATAGATTGTTTTCATTTTTCGACGTCTGATCTTTGTAAAATGGAAGCGCCGGTTTCTCTCTTAACGCCGCTGCAGTTTGTTCATCCTGTGTGCCAACCAATAAACCTAAGTATATATTTTATAATAATACATTGTATACATTTATATTAATATGTAAGTGTATATTCACGCTTTTTATATTTTTTATAACGGATTTTATTGCTGAATCGGCATCTTTAAAGATTTCATTGTTTCTCATGTTTCTACAGATAGTCAGAAAAATATGGGCAGCCTTCTCAGCACAGTTCAAATAATCTCCCGTTTATTAAAAGTATTAAAGAACGATATATGCGTAAGTGTAGGTATATCTCGTTCGTCACGTTAAAGTGTACGCAAAAGAACATTTTCTGAACGCAAATAATAACGTTTAATTGTACAATTTTAATTATACTATTTTGAGTATATAAATTTATTATTACCAATCTGTGTGTGTGCAGATCGTTAAATAACGGTACCTACATCTATCAAAGGATATTTTAAATCGCTGTAAGCATTTTTAATTCCCTCTTCAACAGACTGAATTAATTCTCTTTCCACACGGTAAGTCGAATCCACCACGGCACTCTTGGACAGCAACTTTTCCACTTCTATCAGCCCAATCAAATTCTTGTCTTTCTGCTTCGGATTAGGCTCACCATGGAGAGTTCATTCAGATATTCGAAATTGAGCAATTTGGTTTCCTAGTCAAGAAGCTGAAAGATATAAGTTTGTAAAAACAAGCATTTATCAAGTCACAATTTTCTGAAGCGTCGGTCCTTGTAATTATCTCATGCTCATTGTGTGAATTCAACGGAAAAACCTTGCCGCTGATGCTCCTCTCGTTCAAATTATCCTTTAAGATTTCCTCCAGGTTCGCCTCCAATACATGTCCGTGCACTCCCTTACAGATCTCCATCATTTTTTGCCTAGCAGCCGAATTGTTCTCCTGAGATTTCAATTTTTCCTCGTTGCACTACCTGTAGAAACTCTCTGAGCAAATTCGTGTGCTCGTCCGACTTGTAACATTCGGCCCCGCAATAGCAGGTACGCCGCATCGAGAACAGGTATACAAACGTTCGCATTCTTTGCATCTATTATGAGAAGAAAAATGCATGCTGAGTTTCAAAAAGACACAATAGCATGTGAAGGCAACCAATTGCAGCACTCAATGTTCGCGAGATTCCAGGTTATTGATAACTCTTTGCAATATTGCACGAATTACACGCATCTATAAAGAATTGCATACGGTTTTAGATGAACCACGCGCAGTTTTGGATAATTGAAAAAAATCGTTGGTGTATTTGAGCACAAAAAAAATTTTCTTAATTTGAAAATTTCTGGTTTTTTTCAACGTCGAAATCTTGAAATAAGATTATATTGCGTTAAAGAAAAAATAATTGCGTTAAACAAAGAAAACTTGCTGGAATGAAGATATTTATACATAATAAATATTTAGTTGAAACAAGAAAAAAAAATGTTAAAGTAAGACGTTGAAATTTTTATAAGAAGATTATATTGTTTCATATATACGTAAGATCACTATAATCTTATAAGAATTTCAACGTGTTATTTCAACAATTTTTCCTTTGGTTGAACTATACATATAAATGTCTTCATTCGAGCAAGTTTTCTTCGTTAAACGCAATTATTCTTTCTTTAATGCAATATAATTTTATTTCAAGATTTCCAAACTGAAGAAAACTATAAAGATATTTTTAAATCAAGAATATTTTTTTCTGTGTGCGTTTTTAAAGAACGCGGGTGTTTTCCTGCGCGTTCTTTAAAAAAGACCGGCCTTCTTTTACAACGCGCAAAAGACGTTAACATTTTCTTTTGAGATTAATCGTTGATTTAAAAAAGAAAAATTTTTTCGGCTATTATATCATTTCAAGTGCGCTCAAATAGGCATGCATGGCGCGGCCATGCACTTGGATATTGCAAAATTAATTACCACTGCCGCTGTTCAAATATTACAAAAAATACGATCGTTATGATCGAACGATTAAAAGTCATTAGCGAGTTCGAGCGCACATGAAAGTATTGTATACACCTGGAGACGATCAGGCATTTTTTATTTAGGACTTAGTCCTAGCGTTATAATCTTGATGTAATTCAAACCAAGCACCCCTGTTGGTCATTTAAATTGAGATATTGCACGGTAAACAATATACATTATTGAATCATCGCGTCGCGTTGCTTTCTACTTTGTTTTCTATAGTACACTGCATTTGACGAGTTCGAGCTTATTACCGTAATAACGTTTCATCCTGAATTCTGCGAAAAATCAACCTGACGACCTTCCACGCGGCCGAGCTTTCGAATTCGAAATTCACGTGACACACAACGTCTCATATATGTGCCTCATTAGCTACTCGGTTACATGACTGTGAAAAGCCAATCAGAATAAAATTCTATCGCTGAGAGACGGCGCATATGGCCCTCTTTCGGATTCTCGCAGGTTTAAATTACTCGTTGAAAAGTGCTAAGGTCATAGACGATCGTGGAGCGAATAAAGCAAGTTTGAGAGTGCTCGAGCGGACACGAAAGAACGTTACAATTACAAAGAAGAAGTTATCCGACAGGTAAAAAATCTATACATTCTGTTCTGTTTCGCTGGCGATTTAAATAAAGGTTTATCGCGTGCGGCGTGATTTATTTCGAATATGCTGTAGGAAACGCGAAATTACTTCGCCCGAAAATATGTCAAAATATCGTCAGGCAAGTACCTTTCGATCGCACTGTTATATTGTTTACTCAAGTGAAACAGCAATTCCAAACGAGCCAGTAATTCCGTTATGCGATATTTGAGGGTTTTTAAACAGTATAGGTACACGAGAATTCCTGAGTAAGTTGCGATTAGCGCATTAAGATATAAACGCACGTTTAGATGCATCTCATTTATTCGAAGAAAGAGCGGCGATGAATGACAAAACACTCTAATTTCATAATAAACTGTAATTTTATAATAGATTTCAAAGCAAACGTACTTTTATAATGAGATAATATATAATAATAATGCTTTTTCTCTTCATGTAATTGAGAGATTAACTTATTTCGTGTACTGTGATATTTCTCTCGTCAAAACGTGACCCCTCAAGAATCCTTGTTACTCGAGTCTTTATTCCTTATGTTTACTCTTATTGCCCTTATGCTATCGGTAGTTGTGCCGGTCTGTTTATACAAAGCACGTCTAAATTGATTTGAAAAGACCAAAGAACTTGATGTATAAAGAAATCAAAAACAAATACTCGATTAATGGCACGTTAAATATCTTTATAAGAATTAAATGTCGAGATTTCTCAATCTCATGCAAATAAATTTCTCGCGGGTTTCAGATAAATCGCACGTCTTTCTTCAACTAGCTGTCTGTTCTTTTTCAAAAAACTTTTTGAACTGGAGCAATAAATTAGAGTAAGACAAGTATATTTTGTTCCACTCTAACTTATGGCACTAACGTGCACCAGTACAGAACATTCTTCAAAAAAAACGGAAGCTTTCGTCGGGGTAGTTAAATTTTCGATGCGAGAAACGAAGAAATGTGTAAATAGTCTTTGACTTTTGCAGCGAAATGTACATATAATTATATTTTTTGCGTTGAAACAAAATAAAATACATATTTTCATGTAGCGTCATAAATTGTCGTCGATCCAAACCCGAACTTTCGCGATCGACAATAGTTGAATTACAATCAGTTCGGCCCCAATGCTCCTAATTATGTCGAAGATGATTCACCGAGAATAAACCTGATTTTCAATGTTAAGTCAGCTTTTAAATATAAAAATTATTGCAATAATCGATTATAATATACAATTTATATGCAGATTCTATACTAGAAATTGCATTATTATTAAACTGTAAATTTATTCTTGATTTATTGATGTCTCATATATCATATAATTATTTAGTATCTAATAATTGCATTAATTATGCTTTCCGCATTAAAAATAATACATATAAAATATCAAAGAATTTTTTTTTATATGATAAAATACATAATGCAGCATCATATATGTGTAGAGTAATTCAACCATGGAAAAGTCAAATGTGACTGCACAGGAATGCAAAGAAAAAAGTAACGAAGAGTATAAAAGAGGCAATTGGACAAGAGCATTGAGTCATTACACAAACGCATTAGAACTAACAGAGAACAAGGCTGAGAAAGCAGTCTACTACAAAAATCGAGCAGCCGCTAATTTAATGCTGCATAATTACGAGAAAGTGGTTAAAGACTGCGATAGCGCGTTAGAGATATGTCGTGATGATCCCGAGGCATTATTAGGCAGATGTCAAGCACTAGAAGCATTGAATAGATTCGAGGAGGCATATCAGGATACGAAGATTCTTATTTCATGTTACAAAAATAACAAAGATATTCAACCCGCAGCGGCACGCTTACATGAAACTCTACAAATACGTCTTGAAGAAAGTGCAAGAAAAAGAGCCAAGGTAAATATACATTCAACGAGTATTAAAAATGTTTTTCTATAGTAGCAAGATATGATTATTTATAGTCTGGGTAATACAAAATAATTGTAGGTAACACATTTTTCATACTAGATGTACTAGTTAACTATAGTAAAAGTTTTTGTTTTACTTAATGCTGCATTTAATTTGATAAATAGATTAAAGTTCTTGTCTTTATTATTATGTTATTATTAGCTCTTATCTGTTAACTGCAGTTTGCACACACTAGATAGATAATAATTACATCATAAGTATTATTTTTTACACAGTTATTTACATTTTTATTACATATTATTATACTTAAGTATACGCTTAATTTTTCTCTATATTAGGTATTACAAATGCTGGAATTAGCATTTAACGTGAGCGCAGATAAAGAGAAACGTGAAACCGCCATGACTAATCTGCTTGAGCTAGCAGCTGATGACGAAGTTGGTATCGAGATCTGTAAACAGAATAATTTATACAATATCACACAACTTGTGAAACTAGAGAAGAACGAGAAATTGATTTGTAGCGCAATTCGTATTGTAGGCGAATTATGCAAAAACAATATTGATCGAACCGAGTCCATTGTGCAATATGTTGGTTTGCCTTGGTTTCTGACAGTGATGAACAGCACATCTACAGAGAGAATCAAAGCGTCTCAATATTGTTTACAGGTAAATATTATCGAGTAAAATACGTAGTTTTTTATCATATTTTAGTACTTAAAAATTTATTGTATATTTCGATTTCAGAATATATTAAACACGTACAGCGGTGCTAATAAACCTGATTCAAAATCCGACGAAGATTTGTGCGATTCGCATGATGAAAAATGTCGCACGATTATGTCGTGCTTGTTGACGAGTGTATCGAGTAGAACGATAACAGGTCTTACTAGAGACGCAATAATTGAGTTTATTATGCGTAACTTAAATTGCGTAGCTGCATTAGAATGGGCCGGTCGATTGCTCAAGCTTGACGGTTTGAAAAAATTAATGGAGGTGGCCAGTGAAATGAAGGAATACACACACAAACCCTCGATGGACATGACGTCTTCGACGCAAACTCTAATCAGAATGTGCTTAGCAAAAATATATGAAAACATGTATTTTGATGATGATAAAAAATTATTTATCAAGGACGTTAATAATTTTATTGATGATTTTATATATATAGATAAATTGCAATTGCCTAACATAGAACCTAAGGTATGAATTGTGTAACTGCTTTGTAACTCGCGATATTCCCTGATTACTTAAATTATTTTAAAGTAAAAGGCCAAGCATTTGTTTAACTGTAGCCTATTTGAGCAATTTAAATTCTATTTTGAAAACAAAAATGTCAAAGAAAATTCCTTTTTTAATTGTCGATATTGTATATTCCGTAAGTTATAAATTAAAATACGATTATAACAGAGTTTAATCAAAATTTATTGCAAAATATATGACTTTGTCATTTACAGTATTATCTGAAATATAATTTACCAAAGATTTCTTCTATTTTCCATCAAAATTTAATAACCCTGTAGCTACCTTGATTTCTTCTTAATCAAATATTGTTTCAAGTAAAAATTTATAAATTATTAATTAATTGTATTACAGATGCGTATAGTACTTGCAATAACAGCTATAATATACGGCCCGTTAGATGTTGCAGACAAAATTATTTTTAAAGAAGGGATATTTAAGATTATGCTCGCAATGTCGAAAGCGATTGACGTATTACAACAGAAAGTGGTTTGCGAATGTATCGTTGCCGCAGCGACCAAATTTAAACAGGCCAACGTGTTCTTACGTCAAAGTATAATTATATTAGAGAATCTGTATCAATCTAAGGATGATTCAATTCGAGTTCAAGCGTTTGTGGGTTTTTGCAAATTGAGCAGATTCTACAAGTACACTTTACTCAATTACGAGACTATCACTCCATTCGCAAATAAAGAGACGAAAGAATTGGCCAAGATTTGCTTGATCAATATCAAGAAAAAAGAAGAAGATACGAGAATATGGGCCATTATAGGCCTATCGTATCTCACCACCGACGCCGAGGTCAAAGAAAAGTTGATCGAGGACCAAGAAGCAATTCAAGCGATGATCGAGCTTGCTAAGACTGATGACCAGTCCGTACTGTATGCCGTGATTATGACATTGGTGAATTTGTGCATCGCTTATGACGATGCAAAACATATACCCGAGATGAATGAATTGCTAACGTTTGGCTCGCATTTTAAATTTTTTGTGAGAAGCAAGAAACTGAACAATAACGAATTCGTGAATAAAAGACTGTGCGCATTAGTGGAGGCCGGTGTGACCAGCGCTCTGGTGAACCTGGCTAAAACAAACAGCCAGAACTACAAGGAATTAATAGCCCGTGTATTCAACGCGATATGCAGTCAAGAAAAATTCAGAGAAATGATTGTTCAACAAGGCGGCACGAAGGCATTGGTGCTTTTAGCGCTGGATGGCACGGACAAGGGAAAGAAGCATGCTTCACGAGCACTAGTCTATCTGGGACTCACGATACGTCCTGAGGATGCATTTCCTGGGCAGATAAGCATGGTTGTTCGGCCGATCGTAAATCTCCTAAGTCCAGAGTGTTCGGTAAATGAGAATTGCGATGCTCTAACAGCTTTGCGCGATCTAGCAAATGTCGACGACAGCATGCGAAAACATATATTCAACGAGGCAGGATTTGAGAAATTCGCGGACTACGTGAACGCTAATAATTACATGTTGAAACTCAGGTCCGCACAACTTCTAAACAATTTGGCATTATGTCGTGAAGTTGATATTGAATGTCGCAAGCAGGACAATTCTAAAGTCATGTCTCGTGTGCTCAACATATTGAATGTATATAGTAGGTATAGTTAGTATATAGTATAGTAGGTATAAATAACGTAATTTTTATACATTTATAAGATTGTAGACCCGGCGCATTTTATTATTATTCTGTAAATTCTATATACAGGCGACATCAGATCCTGAATGATCGAAGAGTGGCGAGAGTACAAATAACAACGTGTAATAATTTGTTTTTTTTTTAAGGAAACGTGCGAATTGATGACGAGATAAGATTCGCGTTCGATCGAATTATCAATTTAGCAATACAGATATAAACGATATCGTTAATCCGTATTACATAATGTGTATTACATATTGTCCGTCCGTATTACATAATGTAAGAGATACAGGATAACAGTTCAATGAACATAACTCGATACTTCGTTCTTGTTTTCGTACAAAAAAATAGGGAGGCGCAACGCAAAGAGTCGTCGTCTTACGTAACAGTTTTATTATTTATTCCGATGAGCAAAAGATTGATTTATATATTACGAATCAACGTATTTTGATATTTAATTGACTATAAGATTTTCTTTGTCTGCCTTGCAATATTCATTTCGATAACAGTCCTAAACTAGAGAAGCCTATTTTAAAGTTACAAAATCCATGCTACATCAGCATCCAATCTTTCGAGATCAGTTTTTGTGTCTGTAACAAAAGGTGGAAACGTAGAAACATGCACATAGGTTCTGTTGATAAAAAACGTACGAACAAAAGTTGATATCAAGTTATATTGTAATTACTATAAGAAGGTAACATTAGGTAACAATTGATTTCGACTTCGGTGAAACACATATATATACATATAGCATATACTCCCTCTGTCTTTAGCCAATCGAAGGCTGGCAGTAGTTTGAAGTAAAAATTTTTCATGATATTATTATATATCGCACGAGCTACAAGACGCGACATTCGAGTTCAGAATATATAAATACGGAAAGCAATGACGAGAAAATTTCCGCACAAATCATCACTTAATTTCCTGAAAGTTTTATATGTTAACTTCTAAGACAATCGGTATGTGTATGTCTATTCAGAACTTGATCAGTTCACACGCAAAAAAGAATTTGCTATTATAGGGACAGCTAACATTTTTTGCAGTGAGAGCTAAAAGTTTTGCTACTGGAGCTAAATAATTTAGCTACTATTGCTAAATACTGAAATATTTAACAATGGTAGCTAAATAATTTAGCTACAGTAGCAAAACTTTTAGCTCTCACTGCAAAAAATGTTAGCTGTCCCTATAGTAGCAAATTCTTTTTTGCGTTCAGTCTTTATTAAAATTCGATGATCTTATAATATCCATTTCTACCAAAATCTAGATTAACTTAATTTAATCTCTGTTTAACTTTACTTATTATATCCTTTTCTAATTTTCTTAAAACTAGAGAAATATAAAAAATCAGTTGAACCAAGATCAAATAGTTAATCTACATTGGTAATAGAAACGGACATAACAGTTTCTCAACTCGTTGGCTCGCGTTTAAAATATTTACTGTGTCTTGCTACGCGGATACTTATATACCGTGTTGCTTGATCTGTTAAACTTTTATATGTTTGGATACACATTTGGTATGCAGAATTTAATACAATTTAATACACAGGTTGTCCCAGAAACTCCAACATTAATTTTAATAAGAAAATGGTTTGATAGACTTACAATTGAATTTAATCAGAACGTAAATCAAATTAGCATTTTTAAGTTAAAAAAATCGATGAAATTGTAAAGAAATTTGTAAACATTATACATTTATACCACAATTAAATAATTATACTTTATTACGCATTTGATTTTTTCGGAATTTAACAGTGACGTTTGATTACCAAAAAGTTTAATTACAAAGAAATTTAATGGTACATACTAAAGAGTTGTAATAACTAGTAATCTCTCTCTTTTATCAAAATGTTCGATGTAAAAATCGATTTGTCAGAAATTTGTCATTGAAATTAAGGTCTGAGATTTTTTAAACACATTTTGCATCAGGATATCTCACATTCTCACATATATCCATTTATTTTTGGAGCAATTATTAATATTAAGTTATAACAATAATTCTTTTTTATTTACGCGATTAAAAATTCAAAGATTTTTACAAATATTTTAACGCTATAAATTAAACAATTTAATTCCACGTAAATTTTTTAAATTTATACTTTTTTATTTTTTTAATTGACTTAAGAATTAGTAATCTTAAGTTATGATTTAGACCTAATTATGAGAAAGTGCCTGGTAAATAGTCAGATATCAAGTCGTGAAAAAGATCAATCTTTACGTGAAAATAAACGACGCTCCTAAAATATGTAAAAAATCTATATTTACGTGGAAAAAAACAGAGTTATAATCCACGTAATATTAATGAATAATAAATATTCTCACACATCTAAATCTGGAATTAGCATCCCTTGCCTCAGATGCTGCTGCGGAATGGGACAAAATCCAGAGAAACGTCGAAGGAAACGAAAGAACATCGCAAAGCACTGATAATATAGAATAGAACATGTCGATTAAGAAAATTATATGTAAACATTAATTGAATTGAGATTTAAAGAAATGACATATTAATAGAATATTATATTTCTTGTTTTAATAAGGTAATTGTACACATGTATAGTGTACAATATAATTAATAAGTAATGAAACTTTTTGCATTTACAAGACTCGTGCTCCGGCGCTTTTTACTCACGATTAATAATATTCAAACTGCTTCGAACACAGAATGATACTGATACTTTTTATCGACAGGCTTGCGTCATCGTTATGTCTCTGCGAAAATCTCTTTGTAAATTCTTGATTGCCGCTCTTGCAGATTAAAATTTCTTTCTTCGCTGCTGCCAGTAATCGGTGGAGCTCGGAGAGTGCCGCAGATGTATAGATGGTTTCCATTTTTCGACGTCTGATCTTTGTAAAATGGAAGCGCCGGTTTCTCTCTTAACGTCGCTGCAGTTTGTTCATCCTGTGTGCCAACCAATAAACCTAAGTATATATTTTATAATAATACATTGTATACATTTATATTAATATGTAAGTGTATATTCACGCTTTTTATATTTTTTATAACGGATTTTATTGCTGAATCAGCATCTTTCAAAGATTTCATTGTTTCTCATGTTTCTACAGATAGTCAGAAAAATATGGGCAGCCTTCTCAGCACAGTTCAAATAATCTCCAGTTTATTAAAAGTATTAAAGAACGATATATGCATAAGTGTAGGTATATCTCGTTCGTCACGTTAAAGTATACGCAAAAGAACATTTTCTAAACGCAAATAATAACGTTTAGTTGTACAATTTTAATTATACTATTTTGAGTATATGAATTTATTATTACCAATCTGTGTGTGTGCAGATCGTTAAATAACGGTACCTACATCTATCAAAGGATATTTTAAATCGCTGTAAGCATTTTTAATGCCCTCTTCAACAGACTAAATTAATTCCCTTTCCACACGGTAAGTCGAATCCACCACAGCACTCTAGGACAGTAACTTTTCCACTTCTATCAGCCCAATCAAATTCTTGTCTTTCTGCTTCGCGGATTAGGCTCACCATAGAGAGTTCATTCAGATATTCGAAATTGAGCAATTTGGTTTCCAAGTCAAGAAGCTGAAAGATATAAGTTTGTAAAAACAAGCATTTATCAAGTCACAATTTTCTGAAGCGTCGGTCCTTGTAATTATCTCTTGCTCATTGTGTGAATTCAACGAAAAAACCTTGCCGCTGATGCTCCTCTTGTTCAAATTATCCTCTAAGATTTCCTCCAGGTTCGCCTCCAATACATGTCCGTGCACTCCCTTACAGATCTCCATCATTTTTTGCCTAGCAGCCGAATTGTTCTAGTGAGATTTCAATTTTTCCTCGTTGCACTACCTGTAGAAGCTCTCGGAGCAATTCGTGTGCTCGTCCGACTTGTAACATTCGGCCCCGCAATAGCAGGTACGCCGCATCGAGAACAGGTATAGAAAAATGCATGCTGAGTTTCAAAAAAACACAATAGCAGGTGAAGGCAACCAATTGCAGCACTCAATGTTCGCGAGATTCCAGGTTATTGATAACTCTTTGCATTTTTGCACGAATTACACGCATTTATAAAGAATTGCATACGGTTTCAGATGAACCACGCGCAGTTTTGGATAATTGAAAAAAATCGTTGGTGTATTTAAGCACAAAAAAATTTTCTTAATTTGAAAATTTCTAGTTTTTTTCAACGTCGAAATCTTGAAATAAGATTATATTGCGTTAAAGAAAAAATAATTGCGTTAAACAAAGAAAACTTGCTGGAATGAAGATATTTATACATAATAAATATATAGTAGAAACAAGAAAAAAAAATGTTAAAGTAAGACGTTGAAATTTTTATAAGAAGATTATATTGTTTCATATATACGTAAGATCACTATAATCTTATAAGAATTTCAACGTGTTATTTCAACAATTTTTCCTTTGGTTGAACTATACATATAAATGCCTTCATTCGAGCAAGTTTTCTTTGTTAAACGCAATTATTCTTTCTTTAATGCAATATAATTTTATTTCAAGATTTCCAAACTAAAGAAAACTATAAAGATATTTTTAAATCAAGAATATTTTTTTCTGTGTGCGTTTTTAAAGAACGCGGGCGTTTTCTTACGCGTTTTTTAAAAAAGACCGGCCTTCTTTTACAACGCGCAAAAGACGTTGGCATTTTCATTTGAGACTAATCGTTGATTTAAAAAAGAAAAATTTTTTCGGCTATTATATCATTTCAAGTGCGCTAAAATAGGCATGCATGCAGGCGCGGCCATGCACTTGGATATTACAAAATTAATTACCACTGCCGCTGTTCAAATATTACAAAAAATACGATCGTTATGATCGAACGATTAAGTCATTAACGCACATGAAAATATTGTATACACCTGGAGACGATTAGGCATTTTTTATTTAGGACTTAGTCCTAGCGTTATAATCTCGACGTAATTCAAACCAAGCATCCCTATTGGTCATTTAAATTGAGATATTGCACGGTAAACAATATATATTATTGAATTATCGCGTCGCGTTGCTTTCTACTTTGTTTTCTATAGTACACTGCATTTGACGAGTTCGAGCTTATTACCGTAATAACGTTTCATCCTGAATTCTGGGAAAAATCAACCTGACGACCTTCCACGCGGCCGAGCTTTCGAATTCGAAATTCACGTACACACAACGTCTCATATATGTGCCTCATTAGCTACTCGGTTACATGACTGTGAAAAGCCAATCAGAATAAAATTCTATCGCAGAGAGACGGCGCACATGGCCCTCTTTCGGATTCTCGCAGGTTTAAATTACTCGTTGAAAAGTGCTAAGGTCATAGACGATCGTGGAGCGAATAAAGCAAGTTTGAGAGTGCTCGAGCGGACACGAAAGAACGTTACAATTACAAAGAAGAAGTTATCCGACAGGTAAAGAATCTATACATTCTGTTCTGTTTCGCTGGCGATTTAAATAAAGGTTTATCGCGTGCGGCGTGATTTATTTCGAATATGCTGTAGGAAACGCGAAATTATTTCGCCCGAAAATATGTCGAAATATCGTCAGGCAAGTACCTTTCGATCGCACTGTTATGTTGTTTACTCAAGTGAAACAGCAATTCCAAACGAGCCAGTAATTCCGTTATGCGATATTTGAGAGATTTTAAACAGTATAGGTACACGAGAATTCCTGAGTACGTTGCGATTAGCGCATTAAGATATAAACGCACGTTTAGATGCATCTCATTTATTCGAAGAAAGAGCGGCGATGAATGACAAAACACTCTAATTTTATAATAAACTGTAATTTTATAATAGATTTCAAAGCAAACGTACTTTTATAATGTGATAATATATAATAATAATGCTTTTTCTCTTCATGTAATTGAGAGATTAACTTATTTCGTGTACTGTGATATTTCTCTCGTCAAAGCGTGACCCCTCAAGAATCCTTGTAACTCGAGTCTTTATTCCTTATGTTTACTCTTATTGCCCTTATGCTATCGGTAGTTGTGCCAGTCTGTTTATACAAAACACGTCTAAATTGATTTGAAAAGACCAAAGAACTTGATGTATAAAGAAATCGAAAACAAATACTCGATTAATGGCACGTTAAATATCTTTATAAGAATTAAATGTCGAGATTTCTCAATCTCATGCAAATAAATTTCTCGCGCGTCTCAGATAAATCGCACGTCTTTCTTCAACTAGCTGTCTGTTCTTTTTCAAAAAATTTTTTGAATTGGAGCAATAAATTAGAGTAAGACAAGTATATTTTGTTCCACTCTAACTTATGGCACTAACGTGCACCAGTACAGAACATTCTTCGAAAAAAACGGAAGCTTTCGTCGGGGTAGTTAAATTTTCGATGCGAGAAACGAAGGAATGTGTAAATAGTCTTTGACTTTTGCAGCGAAATGTACATATAATTATATTTTTTGCGTTGAAACAAAATAAAATACATATTTTCATGTAGCGTCATAAATCCTCGTCGATCCAAACCCGAACTTTCGCGATCGACAATAGTTTAATTACAATCAGTTCGGCCCAGTGACTAGAAATTGCATTATTATTAAACTGTAAATTTATTCTTGATTTATTAATGTCTCATATATCATATAATTATTTAGTATCTAATAATTGCATTAATTATGCTTTCCGCATTAAAAATAATACATATAAAATATCAAAGAGTCTTTCTATTATAAAATACATAATGCAGCATCATATATGTGTACAGTAATTCAACCATGGAAAAGTCAAATGTGACTGCACAGGAATTATGCAAAGAAAAGGGTAACGAAGAGTATAAAAGAGGCAATTTTACAAGAGCATTGAGTCATTACTCAAACGCATTAGAACTAACAGAGAACAAGGCTGAGAAAGCAGTCTACTACAAAAATCGAGCTGCCGCTAATTTAATGCTGCATAATTACGAGAAAGTGGTTAAAGACTGCGATAGCGCGTTAGAGATATGTCGTGATGATCCCAAGGCATTATTTCGCAGATGTCAAGCACTAAAAGCAATGAATAGATTCGAGGAGGCATATCAGGATGCGGAGATTATTATTTCATGTTACAAAAATAACAAAGTTATTCAACCCGCAGCGGCACGCTTACATGAAACTCTACAAATACGTCTTGAAGAAAGTGCAAGAAAAAGAGCCAAGGTAAATATACATTCTACAAGTATTAAAAATGTTTTTCTATAGTAGCAAGATATGATTATTTATAGTCTGGGTAATACAAAATAATTGTAGGTAACACATTTTTCATACTAGATGTACTAGTTAACTATAGTAAAAGTTTTTGTTTTACTTAATGCTGCATTTAATTTGATAAATAGATTAAAGTTCTTGTCTTTATTTTTATGTAATTATTAGCTCTTATCTGTTAACTGCAGTCTGCACACTCTAGATAGATAATAATTACATCATAAGTATTATTTTTTACACAGTTATTTACATTTTTATTACATATCATTATACTTAAGTATACGCTTAATTTTTTTCTATATTAGGTATTACAAATGCTAAAATTAGCATTTAACGTGAGCGCAGATAAAGAGAAACGTGAAACCGCCATGACTAATCTGCTTGAGCTCGCAGCTGATGACGAAGTTGGTATCCAGATCTGTAAACAGAATAATTTATACAAAATCACACAACTTGTGAAACTAGAAAAAAACGAGAAATTGATTTGTAGCGCAATTCGTATTGTAGGCGAATTATGCAAAAAAAATATTGATCGAACCGAGTTCATTGTGAAATATGTCGGTTTACCTTGGTGTCTGACAATGATGAACAGCACATCTACAGAGAGAATCAACGCGTCTCAATATTGTTTACAGGTAAATATTATCGAGTAAAATACGTACAGTTTTTTATCCTATTTCAGTACTTAAAAATTTATTGTATATTTCGATTTCAGAATATATTAAACACGTACAGCGGTGCTAATGAACCTTATTCAAAATCCGACGAAGTTGTGTACGAGTTGCGTGATGATAAATGTCACACGATTATGTCGTGCTTGTTGACGAGTGTATCGAGTAGAACGATAACAGGTCTTACTAGAGACGCAATAATTGAATTTATTATGCGTAACTTAAACTGCGTAGCTGCATTAGACTGGGCCGGTCGATTGCTCGAGCTTGACGGTTTGAAAAAATTAATGGAGGTGGCCAGTGAAATGAAGGAATACACACACAAACCCTCGATGGACATGACGTCTTCCACGAGAACTCTAATCAGAATGTGCTTAGCAAAAATATATGAAAACATGTATATTGATGATGAAAAGAAATTATTTATCCAGGACATTAATAAATTTATTGATGATAAATTGCAATTGCCTAACATAGAACCTAAGGTATGAATTGTGTAACTGCTTTGTAACTCGCGATATTCCCTGATTATTTAAATTGTTTTAAAGTAAAAGGCCAAGCATTTGTTTAACTGTAGCCTATTTGAGCAATTTAAATTCTATTTTTAAAACAAAAATGTCAAAGAAAATTTTTTTTTCAATTGTCGATATTGTATATTCCGTAAGTTATAAATTAAAATACGATTATAACAGAGTTTAATCAAAATTTATTGCAAAATATATGACTTTGTCATTTACAGTATTATCTGAAATATAATTTACCAAAGATTTCTTCTATTTTCCATCAAAATTAAATAACCCTGTAGCTACATTGATTTCTTCTTAATCAAATATTGTTTCACGTAAAAATTTATAAATTATTAATTAATTGTATTACAGATGCGTATAGTACTTGCAATAACAGCTATGATATACGGCCCGTTAGATGTTGCAAACGAAATTATTTTTAAAGAAGGGATATTTGACATTATGCTCGCAATGTCGAAAGCGATTGACGTATTACAACAGAAAGTGGTTTGCGAATGTATCGTTGCCGCAGCGACCAAATTTAAACAGGCCAACGTGTTCTTACGTCAAAGTATAATTATATTAGAGAATCTGTATCAATCTAAGGATGATTCAATTCGAGTTCAAGCGTTTGTGGGTTTTTGCAAATTGAGCAGATTCTACAAGCACATTTTACTCAATTACGAGACTATCACTCCATTCGCAGATAAAGAGACGAAAGAATTGGCCGAGATTTGCTTGATCAATATCAAGAAAGAAGAAGAAGATACGAGAATATGGGCCATTATAGGCCTATCGTATCTCACCACCGACGCCGAGGTCAAAGAAAAGTTGATCGAGGACCAAGAAGCAATTCAAGCGATGATCGAGCTTGCCAAGACTGATGACCAGTCCGTACTGTATGCCGTGATTATGACATTGGTAAACTTGTGCAACGCTTATGACGATGCAAAACATATACCCGAGATGAATGAATTGCTAACGTTTGGCTCGCATTTTCAATTTTTTGTGAGAAGCAAGAAACTGAACAGTAACGAATTCGTGAATAAAAGACTGTGCGCATTAGTGGAGGCCGGTGTGACCAGCGCTCTGGTGAACCTGGCTAAAACAAACAGCCAGAACTACAAGGAATTAATAGCCCGTGTATTCAACGCGATATGCAGTCAAGAAAAATTCAGAGGAATGATTGTTCAACAAGGCGGCACGAAGGCATTGTTGCTCTTAGCGCTGGATGGCACGAACAAGGGAAAGAAGCATGCTTCACGAGCACTAGTCTATCTGGGACTCACGATACGTCCTGAGGATGCATTTGGGCAGATAAGCATGGAGGTTGTTCGGCCGATCATAAATCTCCTAAATCCAGAGTGTTCGGTAAATGAGAATTGCGATGCTCTAACAGCTTTGCGCGATCTAGCAAATGTCAACGACAGCATGCGAAAACATATATTCAACGAGGCAGGATTTGAGAAATTCGCGGACTACGTGAACTCTAATCATTACATGTTGAAACTCAGGTCCGCACAACTTCTAAACAATTTGGCATTATGTCGTGAAGTTGATATTGAATGTCGCAAGCAGGACAATTCTAAAGTCATGTCTCTTGTGCACAACATATTGTACGAGGATGATAATAATTAATAAAGATACTTACAAAGCAATGGCTGGGGAGCTCTAGTGAGGCTCACGGCAAACAGCACGACTTGCGAGAAAGTTCTTGACTCAGCGAGTCCCTCGCTAAAAGAACTACGTTGTATCCTCACTAATCCAAACTGTGACTAGCAACATAAAGGTGTTGAAATTGTGTTCAATATGGTGAAAAGTACAAAAGACGTCGCTGCAAAACTCAAGCAAACAGGCATAATGGAACTAGTGATGGAATTGAACGATAACGTGCAAAAAAAGGAGATTAAGGAATTAGCATCCCTTGCTTTAGATGCTGTTGCGGAATGGGACAAAATCCAGAGTAACGTCGAAGAAAACGAATCGTCGCAAAGCACTGATAATACAGAAGAGGTCGATTAAAAGAATTATATAGGAATATTAATTGGGAATGTGACATTAATAGAATATTATTTTTTATTTTAATCAATGACAGCACAGTGTATATAGTAGGTATAATTAGTATACAGTATAGTAGGTATAGATAACGTAATTTTTATACATTTATAAGATTGTAGACCCGGCGCTTTTTATTATTATTCTGTAAATTCTATATACAAGCGACATCAGATCCTGAATGATCGAAGAGTGGCGAGAGTACAAATAACAACGTGTAATCATTTGTTTTTTTTTAAGGAAACGTGCAAATTGATGACGAGATAAGATTCGCGTTCGATCGAATTATCAATTTAGCAATACAGATATAAACGATATCGTTAATCCGTATTACATAATGTGTATTACATATTGTCCGTCCGTATTACATAATGTAAGAGATACAGGATAACAGTTCAATGAACATAACTCGATACTTCGTTCTTGTTTTCGTACAAAAAAATAAAGAGGCGCAACGCAAAGAGTCGTCGTCTTATGTAACAGTTTTATTATTTACTCCATGAGAAAAAGATTGATTTATATATTACGAATCAACGTATTTTGATATTTAATTGACTATAAGATTTTCTTTGTCTGCCTTGCAATATTCATTTCGATAACAGTCCTAAACTATAGAGAAGCCTATTTTAAAGTTACAAAATCCATGCTACATCAGCATCCAATCTTCCGAGATCAGTTTTTGTGTCTGTAACAAAAGGTGGAAACGTAGAAACATGCACATAGGTTCTGTTGATAAAAAACTTACGAACAAAAGTTGATATCAAATTATATTGTAATTACTATAAGAAGGTAACATTAGGTAACAATTAATTTCGACTTCGGTGAAACACATAGCATATACTCTCTCTGTCTTCAGCCAATCGAAGGCTGGCAGTAGTTTGAAGTAAAAATGTTTCATGATATTATTATATATCACGAGCTACAAGACGCGACATTCGAGTTCAGAATATATAAATACGGAAAGCAATGATGAGAAAATTTTCGCACAAATCATCACTTAATTTCCTGAAAGTTTTATATGTTAACTTCTAAGACAATCGGTATGTGTATGCCTATTCAGAACTTGATCAGTTCACACGCAAAAAAGAATTTGCTATTATAGGGACAGCTAACGTTCAGTCTTTATTAAAATTCGATGATCTTATAATATCCATTTCTACCAAAATCTAGATTAACTTAATTTAATCTCTGTTTCACTTTACTTATTATATCCTTTTCTAATTTTCTTAAAACTAGAGAAAGATAAAAATCAGTTGAACCAAGATCAAATAGTTAATCTACATTGGTAATAGAAACGGACATAAGAGTTTTTCAACTCGTTGGCTCGCTTTTAAAATATTTACTGTGTCTTGCTACGCGGATACTTAATGTGTTTCTTGATCTGTTAAACTTTTATATGTTTGGATACACATTTGGTATGCAGAATTTAATACAATTTAATACACAGGTTGTCCCAGAAACTCCAACATTAATTTTAGTAAGAAAATGGTTTGATAGACACAATTGAATTTAATCAGAACGTAAATCAAATTAGCATTTTTAAGTTAAAAAAATCGATGAAATTGTAAAGAAATTTATAAACATTATACATTTATACCACAATTAAATAATTATACTTTATTACGCATTTGATTTTTTCGGAATTTAACAGTGACGTTTGATTACAAAAAAGTTTAATTACGAAGAAATTTAATGGTACGTACTAAAAAGTTGTAATAACTAGTAATCTCTTTCCTTTATCAAAATGTTCGATGTAAAAATCGATTTGTCAGAAATTTGTCATTGAAATTAAGGTCTGAGATTTTTTAAACATATTTTGCATCAGGATATCTCACATTCTCACATAGGTATATCCATTTATTTTTGGAGCAATTATTAATATTAAGTTATAACAATAATTCTTTTTTATTTACGCGATTAAAAATTCAAAGAGTTTTACAAATATTTTAACACTATAAATTAAACAATTTAATTCTACGTAAATTTTTTAAATTTATACTTTTTTATTTTTTAAATTGACTAAAGAATTAGTAATCTTAAGTTATGATTTAGACCTAATTATGAGAAAGTGCCTGGTGAATAGTCAGATATCAAATCGTGAAAAGGATCAATTTTTACGTGAAAATAAACGACGCTAGCCTAAAATATGTAAAAAATCTATATTTACATGCGAAAAACAGAGTTATAATCCACGTAATATTAATTAATAATAAATATTCTCACACATCTAAATCTGGAATTAGCATCCCTTGCCTCAGATGCTGCTGCGGAATTGGACAAAATCCAGAGAAACGTCAAAAAGAAAGAATTATTGCAAAGCACCGATAATATAGAACTTGTTAATTAAAAAAATTATATGTGAATATTAATTGGGAGATATAAATGTAATATTAATAGATAATTTTTTATTTTAATCAATGAGACACTACAGTGTACAATTAATTAATAAATAACGTAATTTTTTTCATTTATAAGACATATTGACCCGGCGCTTTTTACCTACGATAAATAGTAGCTTCTTCAAACACAAATATACATTTTTTTTGACAGGCTTGCGTCGTCGCTGTCCCTGAGAAAATCTCTTTTTAAATTCTCGATTACCGCTCTTGCAGGTTAAAATTTCTTTCTTCGCTGCTTCCATCAATCGGTGGAGCTCGGAGAGTGCCGCGGACGTATACCTAGACGGTTTTCATTTCGGCGCCTGGTCCTTACAAAATAGAACTGCCGGCATCTCTTAGCGTCGCTAAAGTTTGTTTATCTTGTGGCAACCAATCAACCTAAGTATAGATATATATTTTGTATAAAAATATATAAATATTAAAAAATATGTTATTATAATTATATTAAATATAATAATATAATTTAATATAATATATAAAATATTATTAAATTATTTTATTTTTTAAGTAATATATATTATTTAAAAGATATATATACATTTTTATTAATATGTAGGTGTGTATACATATACTCACGCTTTTTATATTTTCTACAACGGATTCAAATTCCGAGTCTGCATCTTTGATTCACGTACACTTGCAAATCCATCTACTTGTAATAAAGATTTCCTTCTGTCATTTTTCTATATTTTATAAATAAAGCTGAACAAAAACTTTTAGGGAAAGTATCTGACTTGTATTTTTCTAATTATATTTAATACCTATTTTTATATAAACATTGATGTTTATATTATCGCAATAGTAGTTCACAACTTTGATAAAACTGACAAAAGGATCAGTGTAAAAATGGAATCATTAAGCCTAATCACGGACCTGTTCGTTTTAACTTGAACTTCTCGCACAGTTAATCTTTTCTCTTTTCTTTTAATTCGTGAAAAGAAAACTATAAAACTATACTACGCGATGAATAGAATAACGCGGTTTCGCTCGTCTGATAATGCACGATTTTACTTTATCAGACGATTATCTGACAATAATCGCGAGGAAAATAAATAAACAATATATCTTTTTATAATTAGGTTGTTCTGTGTTTTATAGAATATCATGCAATTAAATGCATTAATTTTGACTAAACTTGACTTTGCATTTTTTTAGTTATATATTGATATTATATTAAATTAGGTTGTTATTTAGAGATTTGATTAAAATTTGATGTGGTAAAAACAGATCAACGATAATACTCGATAATACTCCACCACCCCCATTGTCTTTAATCGGCGGTCTTCTTTTCTTTGGATATGTGCTTCTTATTACTTATTATATTTTTCTTGTCATAAAATGTAAAACTAATAAATGTATAAACATAAAAATTTATATATTAGAATACATAATTTATAATTTATTTTACAAAAAGTACAAAGTATATACAGAATTATATAATACATATTATATAAAGAATTTGCTTTTGAGATATTTATTATATTGTGCATTAAAGTTCGATGGGCTGAGAAAGTTGAATCAGCTTTACAGTTTGCCATTGAATTCGGTTCGCCAAATTATACATGTCCTATATTTCAACATTTGCACGAATGGGAAGATATGCGTGAAATAGCGATCAAAACGTATAAAGAAAATAAAGAAAAGTTGTATGAAACCCAGAAAAACATAGGAACAATTCTAAATATATCTTCATAATTATTTTGTAGACAATTTAGCTAATTTTTTTTAATGGTAAGTTGATAGTAACTGTTACATAAAATAATTTATTTATATGTAACAATTAATTTATAATTTAATAATTTATTTAGTTACATAAAATAATTTATTTATTACAAAAAAAAGCTTAATAAATGTTGAATTATTTATGGAACAGATATAGTTGATACTCGTTGAAAAAGAAGTTATTTATTTTGTCTGTGAACTGCAAAGCCATCGATTGAAGGTAGATCGGTTCGTATATAGTAATGCACGTCGACAATTCCAGGATAGTCAAAAAATATTTGAATTTGTGGAAGAAGTCTTTTTTTTTATATAGAGAATATCATGAATATTCACAAAAATACAATGGCTTAATTCAATCAAATTTGTATATCATAATTAAGCGCTCGCTTTCGCGCAGATTGATACATATATGCAGCAAAGATCAAAAACAATGTTTTATCTTTTCAAAAATTCATGCATTTTTTTAATTATGACACGAACTAGCTTCTCGTTCTTCAATTCATTTATCTATACATAATATATCTATATTATGTAAGAAAATATATATATATTCAGATATTATATGTATAATCAGAGCTCTGCTATAATATTGACATTATTCGAAATAATTATCATATAGGCATAAATATATGTATAATGTATATTATATATATTCGCTTAATCAAAATTCTGATGGATTTAAAATTATCTACTGGATAATTATGAATATTTTAGTCTAATTCCTCCATGTCGAGGTAAATAAATAAAAATAAATCTATCTCGCCAAAATGTCGCCGAGAAAAAATCGAGATTCAAGATCGGCAGAATATTTCATGTGTGAAAAAATATATATGCGACTCTAGTGATTTTTTCCCTGATGAAGAGCTTAGAGCTGTGGGATTGAGAACCTCTGCCCCTCGAAGTATCCCATACATGTATATGACCCATATACATATTAGGCGGAGAGCAGTGGGGAGTAACGACAACCGGCGATGTGACAGTTGATATTATCGACATCGACTACGGGTACGGCTGGCTATATTTACGGACAGATTGTTACACAGCGTTATTACAGGAGATAATTTCAATAAAACGAATGCGACAGTGCGACAATCAGCTCTCGTTAGCACGATACTCTTTCGCGGTGAAAGATACTTGTGGTCTTCTTCCATCTACAAAATTTCGATCGTTGCGACCAGCCAGATTTCGTGGTATTTCCATTTTTTCAGCTGCTCCAAATCTAACAATCGTTCTTAATCGGACGAATAATAAGCTTTAAACTATTACGGAAATCGTTCTTGGTGTGACAGCAGTCTTTAGTGTTTTGCTCGAGATGGAGGATGCTCAAGAGGAGGTTAGTCGACATTCCTTTATAATTTTAATTAAATAAAAGATCTCTCGATTAATCTATTGTTCGTCTGTAAGACACAGAGATTGAAATTATGTCTTAATTGCTGCTCTAAATAATTTTGAAGCATACACACAATGCATAGGATACTTCTAATTGATTGTGATAACCTTAAAGGGGACTTTTTCTCGTCAAAGTTTGATTCTAAAGCTATCTATCCAGATTAATTTAATAATATTTAAATATCTGTTCGATTAAATTTCAAAGATATTCTTGTCGCTGTATGTAAAATAATTCTTAATCTTATTGTGGTTCTAGTTGCAATTTGTGGTGGACGATGTGAGCAACATTATCAAGGAGGCGATTGAAGTGTCAATAGGTGGCAATACATATCAGCATAACAAAGTTAATCAATGGACTTCGAACGTGGTGGAGGCGTGCTTAGGCAATCTTACAAAATTACAGAAGGCTTACAAATATATTGGTATGCAAAACAAACCAATTTCTTAGCCTTAGGAAAGAGATTTTATGTTAACGTTGGCTCTTCTGTGTATTCTGGAATATTGTTGTTTTTTCATCTGAATTTCACTTTTCCTTAAATTGAATTATTGCAGTGACTTGTACGATCATGCAGAAAAACGGTGCTGGACTTCATACTGCAAGTTCATGTTATTGGGATAACGCTACCGATGGCAGCTGCACGGTGCGCTGGGAAAATAAAACCATGTACTGCATTGTATCAGTCTTTGGGCTGGCCCTATAAATTTATCTGTCTGTGAAACAAAATCCTACGTTTGAAGATTTCAATAATTTGGCAATTATAAGATATATATATATAGTAAATGCCATTTTCAAAAATAAAACGTTTTGCTCTACAGTCATTTGACAAAACTTGGTATTTTTGCACAAACTACAGAAACTAGAGAAATAGAGGGACACACAAATGATTGTGCTGCTTAAAGATAGCTTTGCAATGCAATGATTAATATATGTGATATAAACAAAATCGGGCATATATACACAAAATAGGGAGATTGTGCTAAGATATATTTAACTTTCTTATATTTACTTTTACGAAAAATGATATTCTTTCTATCTACATTGTAACTTGTGTGAAAAATAAATGCAAGATATTGCTTTCTTATATTATTGCACAAGACAGTTGTGCACGTTATGTAAAGTAAGGTATACCTAGATTCAGCAAATAATCTAAAATATATAGAAAATGTTTCAAAAACTTGTATAATAAACTTGTAAAAAAAAAACTTTCTTATGTTATTGTAACATTTATTTTAAGTGTTTAAATGAACTAAAGAATGAATTTAAACAAGTTTATTTATACGTACAAGTTTTTAGATTATTTTATAATAGAAAAGTAATTTTACTCGATTATATATAGTTATTCAGTTATATATAATAAACATTTTATATAATATATATTAGATTATTCGCTATGTAAATATAAATAAGCAATTAGAATTAATAAATATTGTTAAATTAAATAGTATTTGCATTAATCATGTTGTCAGAATGGCGATAAAATAAAAGTATCAATTTTGCCGTCAAAATAGAATAAATAAAAATAATTATTTAAAAAGAACGTTTTTTTACACAGGGGTGTGAACGATTGAATATTAAGTTCAATACAGTTTACAGTTCTGTGGTCTGAGGTAGACTTTCATCGTCGCTTAATATAATATTGTCATTTAAGAGAATTAGATTATAATTTAATTTACTTCCAAATTCATCATCAATGTATATGTCCTCGGTTGTATATTGGCTACCTTGCATGTTCTGTAACAAAGATCGAATAAACAATTTACATTAGTAAAAAAAAATACTTGTTTACAAAAGTTAGAAATAGAATTAGTAGTAACAGATTTCTCAGATCTAATTTTCATTTTATTATGACTTGTGTATAAAGTTCAAAATTGTCTTTGCTTGTTTACCTTTTTACACATAGTCCTTGGGGTATATA
Source organism: Leptothorax acervorum (assembly GCA_035220615.1). NCBI lineage: Eukaryota > Metazoa > Arthropoda > Insecta > Hymenoptera > Formicidae > Leptothorax > Leptothorax acervorum. The sequence goes on from JASTWQ010000791.1 coordinate 47,594, forward strand.
CCATTGCCAAATTATTCAGTCTTGCGGGTAGAGAACGCCTTCTTGGTGAGTCTTTCATTACAGCTCTGTTCAAAATAGTACGTACATTAACATATTCCCTTTCATCTGCTCTAATTTTTTGCGGAGTTGACATAATCCCATCTGTAAAGGGTATCTTTTCTTGATTAGTTTCATGTGAGGTCATTGACTGTTGATTGCGCGTCGATATTTCAGATTCAATTGAGGTTTTTGTATTCGTGGAACTGAACGTTTGGCTATTTATGAAAGCTTGATTCAAGATTTGTTCGTGTCTTGCGGCAGTTTCGTTATTAGCTTTTGTACTTGTGACTTCACCCATCTCCAGAAAACTCTCGTTGCCAGATGTCGATCTTTCGATAACTTTGATCTCTTGATTGTCATCATATTTCGTTCCATATAGGTCTTCGAACACAGTTTCGCATTCTTGTATATTATTCAAATCGAACTTATAATTATAAATTTTAGAAGGTGTTGTCGAGCATATTATTTCCGTGGCACGATCGAGGGCATTCTTCAGATTTTGTAGGGATTTATTTGAGGTAGTTGAAATCTTCGTGGATACACTACTACTTATGTCTCTGTTTTCTTCAGTACAATTCCCTTTGGACAACAGATAATAACTCAATTATATAAGTAATGAAATATTATATAAAATACACAAAGTAAAAATTGAAGTAAAAAATGACTCCAATATTTGGATATCCACAAGTAGAAGAGGATGGCTAATTAAGAAGAGCCAGGCGCGGTAAACGATGCGCAATTATTCTTGATTATTAAAGTTTATTTTCTCGTACGTTTCGGTCCTAGTTTCAGGCTATTCTCAGCAAATAATCGTGCATACGTCCCTTGCATACGTCTATCCGTGGCCCATAGCTCAACCGCAGTTGCGTTTCTTGTGGTTCCCGATGCCTAATCTGATGGACGAAGTTAGGATATTTAAAATGTTTCCAACATATAACAATATAAAATCTCTTACGGCTGGAACCGGAAGGAGGCTTATATCATGCTTATCCATTGTTGAGCATTTCTATGGGCCATGGATAGACACATGCACGTTTTAACAAACGATGAGAATGGTCCGAAACTAGGACCGAAACGTGCGAGAAAATATATTTTAATAATCAAGAATAATTTGCATACCGTCTATCACGCCTGGCTCTTAATTAACTCGCTCCTCTTCCAAATAAAATAAATTTTATATTAATATTTTGGAAAATATCTTTCAATTTACCTTCTTCCACAATCTCAATTGTATATGTGGCATCAGCATTTTTTACATGTGGTATGGGTATGGTATTTATATCATCAGTATTACAAACTGTTTGTTGCGATGATAGGAAATCCTAAAAGTACGAAATAATATTAAAATATATATACGCGAGTTTTAATAGTACAAAAAATGTTAAGATAATAGTAATATAAATAATATTGTATAGTATATACCTTAGTCTGTTCTTTAGTACTGCGTCCCATTCGTGACAAGCAAATTTCTTTTTCTTTTTTCCATAATGTTGATTCATAAAAGCTTTTGGCGTCAGAATGCAAAACCTGAGGTTGCATTATTGCATGTTTAATGCTGGAAGGCATCCCCATGTATGGTGCCTATGGCAGGGAGATAATGTGTATGAGTAAAATATTAAAAGGATTAGTGTGGATATATTCATATTCCATATACATATTCATGAAAAATAGTTTAGAAAGATTGATTTATGTTACTAATAAAACTATATTCGAAATAAAGTACCTTTCGCCGTGGTGTAGATAACAATTTTGAAATAGCCCCACCATATTCACTGGGTGATTTATGGTATCTAGGTTCTATAGCGGTTGTATGACTAGCTGGTTTACATTTTACATAGTCGGGACTCTTTTCTTGCGACAATAATGAGCTTGTGGCTTTTGGACCTGATTTATAAAATCATAAGTTGAATTTAAAATGCTAGATTTTGAAATATAGAGAACAAATATAGAAAAAAAATCAAAGGAATTTAAATTATGCATTTAACACATTCTTCTTGATTGTTTCAATATATAAAATAACTGATTTTCTTATATTTCTATATCGATCTCATTAAGATGTAATGTGATACATTTGTCATTTGAATATTAATTTTACTTACTTGAAGTTGAATAAGAAAAGGACGTCGAGTCGCTCCCAAAGAAGAAATCTTCCCTTCTACTAGCTATCAGTTTTTTCAATCGTTTTATATTAGCTCGTGCATTACTTCCCTCATCTAGATCTTGCACTATATTTGAAATTTCTGCACAACGAGTGCAAGGAGTGGTAGTCTTTACTTGAATCACGGGACTCACGATACTATCATTGATTACAGATACAGTCATCTTTTTGATATTATTTTTGGAATCCAATTCCCCATTGCATTGCTCCTTCTTAGATTTGCCAAGTTGGTTGGGCGTAGATTTTTTCTCCGTCGTAGGATGATATGATTGTTCGGCGAACGACTTTTTGATCAACATCTTATTTTGTGTAAGTGACACAGGAGAAGTAGTCTTTTGATACAATGTGTCATTATACAAAAGATCATTGTTATTATTTCCGTTTATATTTATAAACAGGTCATTTTTCTCATCTTCCTCGTACATCATCTTAAAACATTGAAAAAAATTTGACGCAATAAATTACTACACAAAGAATTAACCGACAAAAGATGCGCAAATTCTAAAAAATTTTATTGTTCATGTAAATTTACCAGTAGCCTATGAAGTTTCCTTCCTATTTTGTCCATGTCCAACGTTATTTTCGTCTCGTCGGAATGCAATCCAGCTTCCAGTAAGCTACGAAGGATCGATGGAACATTCTGTAAGTTTATAATAACATCTCGTTTTCGCATCACGTGTTGTCGTTCTACATTTGATTGATCGTATCCGCTCCACGGTACACTTCCTATGGAATGTTAAATGATAATCATTATCAAACTGATCAGTTATTTTGTTCCTTTGTGATACAATAAATGCAATTTTAATATTTTATTTTAAAAATATTATAATAACTTTTTATATAATTAAAAGACAAAAAATTATATTAATATATTTGCCTGTACACATTTCCCAAAGTAACAGCATTAAGCCGTAAACATCAATTTTTTTATTGGGATGTTGCCCGTAACATATCGCCGGTGCTTGCCATTTGAAGTTTTCTAGTCGCAAATATCTTTCGTAATCGCGTTCCACATAAACCTACAAGTAAAAGAAATAACATGAATATTTCATTATAACAATGTTAAAAACAATGTTAAAAACAAATTTTATATTGAATTATATACATGTCACAAATATTCTCTCTGTATTAAGTAAGGGATAAATCTAATTAGAAAACTGCAATATAAACTCGCAAAACTGTTGTTAGAATGAGATAAAAAAATCGTAATTAATGTTTAGATTATAAATGCAATTAGTTGCACGAAATATAATAGCTTTAAATTTTTTCCTTTTGTCTCTTATTTATCTTTGCGATAAGATTTTCTCGCACGTGGTACTATATTAACGTAAGTACAATCTTTATCGTAGAAAATAATCATATTTAATTGCGATTGCGATTAACGAGATTTCCGCGTTCCAGACGGCGCGTGCGATTAACATCGACACGGTACAGCGAATTTATTCAGAAACGAACATTTTGTCGAAAACAATGCCGGCCGTTTCCGTTAGTGAAACGCTCATGGGTGTGTCAGGAATCGCGGATATGACGTGATCCGTTTCATTATAGTCTATACTCTATTCTATCTGTGAACTTTTTAAATCTGCTAACAAATGACCTTAAATTCATAAAATTCATAAAAGTGCATTTGGATGCGTAAGCTAACAAATGTGAATAAAAAATACGCATATCTATTTTGTTTCATTAAAGAAGAATACATTAAAGAATAATAAAGTCACTTAGAATATGTCAAGTCATTCAAATTCTGTAATGTAGAAACATGGAAATATATATTAAGTATAAAACAATCTATTTACTTCTAAATTCATATAAATTCTATATTCCCAAATTAAATTATTTATAAAAAGATAATTTTATAGATCTTTACTTTTAAACAATTGATATTAGAAAAGTTTTACATTTGCACGTAGTATATTTTAAGGTAAAATTATACTAGCATTTTGGGAATAGATACAGTGAGACATATAGAGAGCTTAAATCCCACATACTTTTTCCACTTCTCTAGCCAGTTCCCATCCGCCAAGCTTGACAGTCGTATCAGATGCAAAATACACGCAGTGCGAGCTAATCGCTGTGTGAATGTATCCTCGCATATGACAGTATTTTAATGCGTCCGCTAATTTCATGCCGATTTGCATGATTCCTTGTATGTTTATTCGTTCGCCTTGCTCGTGAATGTAATTGTACAATGAGCAGTCGATGGGTTCGAAGATGGAGACGAGGCCGTGTTCATTTGTATACGTTGTAGCCATTAGCAGCAGTATGTTAGGATGCCGAATTTCGCTGGTAATTGCAAGATTGCGATCATGTTATATAAAGCAGACAGGATATCCTGATTATGCTATTTCTTTTTTAAATAATAGTTGATATTTATCTTAACATAATGACATTCATTAAGCAACGAATTTTGACTTTTAGGCTGGCTGATTTTTTGTACATTTTGATTTTATTATTTTAAGAACTAGTGATTTTGAGAAGACTCTCACACGAATAAGATTATAGAGCGGTTCTTACCTAAGGATTTCCACGTCTGCTTTTATCGCATCCCGACATGTTGATAAAAGATGTCTCTTCAACGTCACTTTTGTATTGTGCCATTCTGCAGAAACTAACTCGAGACATTTGTTTTCTGTGCCTGCAATACATCCAATCTCGAATATTTCAGAAGCACGTATGTGCGGTACTCCTCGTATAAACTGCGCCTGCTTCCGCGGCTTTCGATTGTCTTTTTGAGAGGACTGCTCGGCGTTCTGTTCCTTGGGCAGATAGACGACCCAGTCCGGATCGGTGATGTCTCCGTTGGATGTTTGACAGTGATTGGCAAACTGTTGTAATAAATTTCGGTAATATTCACTGCAAAGAAACATCTCAAGATTAATTCACTAATCTCATCAGATGTAAGTAGATTTAGCTGTAATTAAAGTATATAACATCAAACAAGAAAGTGCTATTAATCTACAAAAAATGTTTATTTTATTTTATTTCATTCTGTAACACCAAGTCTTAGAACTTTAAATGGTTCGATCAATAAATAATTTAGAATATGTATGTAAAAGTATCATCAAAATCAAATAAAACTTCTTAAAATTATGAAAAAGATGAATTCAGCATTGTTGATCATCTCTCACGATACGAGTTAATTATGCTTCATCTTCCTTTATTTTTTGAAAATAAATGAGAACATGCAAATGTGTCTTCAATTTAACTTACAAATTATTACTGTCTCATCCTGTGATCACTTCCACTTTAACAACACATAAATAGTAAGTACAACAGAGAAAATTATTGCATAAATAAATGAGACATTTATATCAGTTTATATCAGTTTCAATTATCACATACATATAATACTTGTTAATGCTGAATTTTAATGCTGGAGTGCCACTTTCTCAGATCATAAAATACAAAACTTAATAAACTAGTAAAATAATTAAGTATGCATGTATAACAACAATTCCAAATTTATAGTCACTGATAATTGTTTCAATGCGATAATTGACATTGACATTTTGTTATACTATTACATTATTAATTACAGCATGAGAGAGATATTAAGTAAAATTATATTGTCGCTTTAAAATTCATTCGCTCGCGGAGATAACTTTTTCATGATTTAGCGAGTTATAAATTACCGAGTTATACTGAAGACATTGTTCATAATTACTTTTCACGGATTACAACACGACAAGAACGAGGCAGTAACTCGTCGAGAAGAATGGTAGAGACCAGACGCGCACCAGACGCGATTATTCGCACAACTGAGGAAACGAAAGGCTCGTGGCAACGATCATAGTACAAGCGTCGGTATCGCGTCACGTCGATTATGCAAACGTGCGCGTAACCGCTTTATAATTTTCAGATGCATCAAGCGTTAGGTTGCAAATAAACAAATAAAAAGGCTGCTACGCAAGTATCTATCGACTCGTGCGTTTTTATAAAAATAATTTTTTATGTTATTTGAGTATAAATATTGAAACTAATGGAACATAAAGTAATAAGTAATCAAATACAGAATATAAAATAAGTATAAAGTAAAATACAAAGAGGAACGTTTTATATTTGATAAAATTTCAAACTTTGGAGCAAGAAACTGGTCTCTTCATAACCAGAATTGATCTAAAAAAATATAATCAAAAGAAAAAATGTTAGTTTAATAAAAATATAATCTAGAAGAATTCTACAAGTTAAAAATTTAGATAAAAAAAAATTCAAGTCTCGGGAATTAAAAAATCTATAATACAAAAAATGTAAACAAAGTAGATTTATCGAAATTATTATGAGACTGCATAATCGAGAATTACAAGAATAATTAAAAAATAATAAAATTAATTAAGTTTGAGCAGATTAAGCAGGTTTAAAGAAGCGCCGATTTAACACGTAATAAATTTCCGGAGCAAAAGTCTTCTCGGAAGTGTCAAACGCAAATAAATTACGTGAATTACTTTTTATTGCCGACACTGTGTTTTCTTCTCAGAGATATTGCAGTAAAATTAATACCTGAAACAACGGGGACTCGCAGCTGCCATAGCTGTGGGAAATTCGAAACTTTCCATGTAACAAAAGGTGAGCTAATTATCTTTGGGCGCCTCGCATAGATATTTCTGCGTATAACTGGCACGCAAATGCTCGACTCGTTTATACTATAATGCAACTATAATCACAGAATTGGCGTAATTTTTCGCCACGAGATGCGTCAACGATTCGCAAAAACGTATTTACTGTGAAAAAAACGTATTAGTTAGCGTCTGCACCTCTGCACTCTTTGCATAAAGAGCTGTACAGTATAAATAAAAGGAGACGAACTTGCAGCACAAGTGAAACCACTTTGCAGTACTTACAGTGAAGTTAGCAGAATTTACCAAACACTAAGGCGTATTCACGGGTATTTAGACGAAGCTCAACCAAATCAGATACGCGACGTACGGAATTATCGAATTATGTCCAAACGGTCCGCACGTGCGTACATTTATGTTTACGCAGAATGACATAGATTTATGATTTATCCTCACTTCCGAGTACCTTACTCCCTTCGTGCTAACCACTGTGCGTCGACTTTTACCGGAGAGCCGAGAGGGCATTGGGATACGCATTATAATTAACCCGTTATCACACAGAGATCGCTCCGTCACGGAATTCGGAGTCCGTGATTGGCCGCAACCCGAAACCGGAGCCTGCGGCTCGCCCGAATCGTGGCGCTGCCGGCGGCGAAAAGCGCGCGCAAAAAATTATCGTGTGTCAAAATGCAGACGCCTTCGGCCTTATATTTGGCCGACAATTCGATTCTCGAGCTTACCGGACGTTCGCAACGAGCGTTCGCGATTGACGCACGCGTCGCTCGTCCAAAAATAATCTAAAGATTCGATTTTACGCAGAGGATGTTTATTGCGCGCGATCGATGCGATCCGCGTTCGAAATTGGCGCGATTACGTCACGAGAACGAGAGAGAAGGTGGGTGAAGTTAAGTGAAGTTTTTTGCCGTTGTTCACGTTCGTACGGTGGGACACTGGGACCAGTGGCGGATTCGCGGTCGAGTTTGCGCCGAATTACGTCGCGGACGCGGATCGAGAGGGTCCAGACGACACGACGATCGGTCTCGGATCGCCTCCCGAGGATCTGTGTGTGTGTGTGTGTGTGTGTGTGTGTGTGTGAGTACGTATATCTCGCTCCAATCGAAATCTCGGTTTCGCGATCGTACGTGCTGCGAACACGTGATGGACGCTCGATACATATATCGGTCGTGAATTTGATCGGAAGCGCGGATTCTCTCGAAGTTAGCCTCGCTGAAATTCGATCTTACGCGACGAGCGTCGTTGAACGGAAATGGATTTCAAGCCCTTCGGTGCGCGACTCGGGAGTAAAATCCCCCGCGACTCCCGCGAGACTCCCTCGACCCTCCCACCTTCCCACCCCGAGAGAGAAAGGACGCGGCATGCGTACTCCGTCGTAGACTCGTCAAGTGTAATCCGCGCGACCGTAGCATCAACCGTGGGGTTAATGATATGTGGGTTAATTGAAATGCAGAGTACTTGTTTACGTGATAATTAACATCCGCGTAGTAATTGGTTGGTGTCTATGTAATAATTAATTTGTCCCAAGTGAACATAATGTCCCAAATCGGGACATAAGACGTCTTAAAAACGTCTTAAAGACGTCTTAAAGACGTCTCATGTCCCGATTTGGGACATTATGTTAAAGACGTCTTATGTCCCAAATCGGGACATGAGACGTCTTTAAGACGTCTTTAAGACGTTCTTAAGACGTCTTATGTCCCGATTTGGGACATTGTTCTCACTGGGTCGTATTTGTGCATGTAGCAGTCGGCAGTGATCAAGATTATTCTCCATTTTAGCCGCGATCACTGCTGGCATAGTTTCGTAGATTAAAAAAAAAAACGAGAGATGCTTATATAATTAGTTATATAGTGTAGTTAATATGCGATTGTTATATTCACAAGATTGTGTGCATGTGTTGGTAAAAAAGTGTGTGACAATACTCGACAGTGATGGCGATTATTTTCTACTTTAGCCGTCGATCACTGTTCGCGATTGTAGAAATCGGAATCGCGAAGTAAGTAGGTAATGTCGTCATTTTGTTTTGTGTGATTATAATTTGCATGAATTTAATTTAATGGTCGGCTGTGGCCGCGATCATTTATTTATACCTTAGTCGCGGTCATCGCTTGATTGCAGTAGAATCTAGCGGATTATTAGAAGCGGATCAGTAGGTAACGCGATTTGCGAGAGATTATGTGCACGAATCATAATTCATGGGGTGCTGGTGATCGGTATCGATCGCATTATTTTTCTATCTTAGCCGCGATCGATGTCCGGTCTGTTCTAATAATTCGAAATTATTCGAGATTGGAAAATTAATTTCGCCGATGCACTCGCGAGATGGCTGTAGTTGATATTACGGTCTCGCCGCGGTCGCAGAAGTTTCTCAAAATCTTCTTTAAGACCGTTATTGTGTATTCGAGTTATTACTTTATTTTTTTTATGGAGAATAAACGTCGCGCAAAAGTAAACGCGTGGTATTCGGAGTATTGAAATATCGGGCGACTACTTATATTATGCGTGGAGGAATTTTTGTATCTCGAGATCTCTCGATGCAGCATAATTAAAAAATCTTTATGTTATCGAGATCTTAAATCGCTAATGTCTATTTCTATTTTCTACCAATGTAGATTAACTTCAATCTTGGATTAATTTCCTTGCTTATCTTTTTCTAATTCTTAGAGCTAGAAAAAGACAAAAAGTAAGTTAAACCGAAATTAGTCTACATTGATAAAAATGGGCATAAAAACACGAATTAAAAATCTTTTATTTGCCGTTGATCGTAAGGATTGTTTCTATTTTCGAGTCTTGAATCCACTCCGTAATTATCGTGTCTCGAATTAGTAAATTAATTAAGATCTCGAATTAGTATTTAATTAAGATATGGCAACAAGAATATGACATTAGCAAATCTAAATATGCAAATAATTAGTTTGAAGTGATCCCTATAACTTTCCCTCAGTGCAAACGTTCACGTTTGACGTCTGAATTTAATTCGGTCTCTCTGGCGCAAAATCGCGATTTATAGAGTATATAAGAGTTTTGAGTTTTAATTTTTTTCGCCGAAAATCTACGTCGACGTCCGAAACGAGCGTACGCATTTTCGTGTTCGTAGCGCGTGAATACGGAAATACGCGAGTGAAAAATAATTCGTGCGGAAATAATGATCTCCGAGCAGTGCAAAATAGTGCAAATTTCTATACAGTAAAATGCGCGAAAAATGTTGCGAAAAATGGGCAATACAGTGCAGTGAAATGTATAGTGATAGTGAAAAAATAGACAATGCAGTGTAGTGAAATGTGCACATAGTGCACACTGTGTATTTTAACGTAAAGGAATTACATGGATTACTTGGGATTACAGCGTGGGAAGGCGTCCGGGGCGTCGGTGAAAAGTAAGTCATTTTTTAAAAAAAATTTTTTAGACATTGACTCTTCAATATAATGAAAGAGAAATCAGTATATCTAATAACGTAGAAAAAAGAAAAAATCTGGAAAAATTTTGAGTACAATATTATTCTGATTATCATATCTATATAATTTATTTTTTAATATTATGTACAATAATATTTTTAAAATGTTATACTTTTTTGAAAGTATAATGATATTGTAAAGATAATTTAATATTATCATGAAAATGTTTGCTTGTAATAGGATATTATTGATAAGAATATTAGCATGCGATATTTTTGTATAAATCTAAATTTTACCAGAAATTTACTTCTCGGAATGAAATTTATCAACGCAATCTGTTCAACATTTTTCAACATAATCTTTTCAATCATTAAAAAGCATTATTGCTAAAAGAGCCAGTGAGAGCGCTTTGGAATGATTTGCGTATTCCTTTGCTTGACAAAGCAGGAACCAAAGAGTTCTAAATAGTCTTTATGTTATATACATAGATACCTATACTACGTCGGGTGATCGCTTTTATGTGCGGCATGCTTTGTAATATAAGATAGAAGCTTCCTTTTTTACGATAATCGTGAGCGGGTATACAACTTACTTGCGACCGTCTTGCGGCGTCGGCGGCGACTGTACGTCTCTGTCAGACCGCGTAGCTGTTCTGAAAAAAAAAAGCGATAGGGGTCTAAGCGTCTAAGGTTTATTCTAAATATTATCTAGTATACTAACTTGCAACTTTGAGTACATAATATTTTCTCGTCGTCTATAAACTATTTGTAAATAGTTTTGAAATACATTTGTTTTATCGATAAATTTTCAGTTCTTCAATCACTCTAACATTCATATGTGATATTTTTCACAATAATTTGTAGATAATTAAGATAAAAATTATCAATATTATTATTCGAATCAAATGATTTAAGGAAATTATGATTCAATATTATTATTCGAATCAAAATTTCCTTAAACAATCGTTTCATTTCTCTACAATTTGCCATTTTCTAAAAAAGACTTTTTTCAACGGGATGAAATATTCGCTATTAATATTATAATTATCTGACTAACCAGTGTTGAAAGAGATACATTTTGAAAGTAGCGGATTTGTCGTAGGAAGTTAATTAATTATATTTGAAACTTTTCAAAATCATCTTCGAACGGTGCGTGATTGACAGATTTTAGAGAGGCAAGTAATAAAGGTTTACGATGTCAGTAGGACGAGCCGCGTCGCGAAACACAGAGGCATAGAACAAAAACCGGTAGGAAGATCGATGAATTGTACGATATAATCCACGGCAATTTCTGCGCGACCGCAAGATCGATCGTATCTGCGAACTTGCACTTTCCCCGACGATTCGTTCTCCACGGATCACAGAACAACGGCGCCTATTACTTCGTGACGCGAATTATTTCAGATTCTCGTTAACACGCTTCTCTCTTCCTTTCCCTTTCTTGCCGTTTCACTGGCCGATATCAGTGATTACTCAGGATCATGCATGTTTTTGTGATATTTTTCTCTGATATATCTATGTCTTTTAATACATGCCACAAAGCTAGATACACTATATACTAGATATATCTTCACTCTGTCGTAAAACGCAGATTATTTAAAATAATTATCTACTAAAGTTTATTTAAAACATATTCAATTATGTACTCTATTGTCTACTGTGTTATTATTATCAGGATTTTATGATAAAAAAATACGAATATTAATCGATAATAATATTAAATAGAAAAACGTATGGCTATTAATAATTAACATGTGCCATCTCGTGTGCCATTGATGAAGAAAGTTATGTTTTTACAGCCAATATATTTCTCTAAATAAAAGGGAAACCCAAATACATTATGCGACGGCAGAAAAAAGTAATATAACTTGTATATTAGCGAGTTTCAGTTTTATGATTAATGCAAACATTTCTAACTTCTGTTTTTTTGAAAAATACATATACACTCTCGCGTCAAACTTTAATACGGGATCTTGACAAATTTTCTGAGATTCTGGACAATTGAATTACTTACTTTTTGATCCATTTGAATGCGAGTAGTTTCTTCATCGTGCACAATTATTTGCGGAACAGAGTCATGTACCGTGACAACTATGATATCGCACTAATCTTAAGTTAGGCTTGTCAGTCTTAGAGCCTCGAACAACCTTGGAAGGAACATGAAAATCAACAAACCTATTCTGTCGTACACATTTAATATCTATATATAATATTATTTATTCTTTTCGTAACGGTAGAATAATATTCTTTAAAACACGAGATAGAAGAAACTAATAAAATGTCGATAATTTAAAGAAATTATCGGAAATTTATTAAAACAGTAAAGACTATCATCCGGCCGGATATGATTACCAAATCTCTAAGATTTATTACTTTCAAATTGGCTTTTTTTTTTTTTTTTTTTTTTTTTTTGTAATATCCCAAAATATTTATACATGTGTTTAATTTTCACGTTTTCAACATTATTTATCTTAACAATTAATTAATCCATTTTTGTAGGAGGCTCTTACGAGCTTTTCTGTTTTTAATTCTTGTAACTCGGATCCTAATAGATAATAATTTTTAGATTGCAATTAATATTTTTAGGGGTAAAAAAAAGTTGTTTTTTCCGGTAATCTTGTCGGCGATAAAATGAGATTTGAGTAAAATTTTTTTGGATGACTCAAATAATGATTGTATCAATTCATTCTACTTAAAAAGATAGATAAAATCATTTATTTGTTGAATATTTGTCAGTAAAAAGGCAGGAGTTACATTTTTTATCTCAACTTTCGATCTTTATATCTTTTTTACAGATATTTTATCCTATCCCCGACTAGATTTTCGGAAAGAGCAACTATTTTTATCTTTAAATATCAATTGTCATCTAAAATTCTTATTAAGACCCGGGTTAAACTAAATTCAAATTAATTTAAATTAAAATTAATTTTAAATTAATCGGAATGAAAGATATAGCTATCTATATGTATATTGTTTTATTTCGTTGGAACTCTGAATCAAATTTTTTATAATAACACGCTATCAAACTTTTTACGATGAAATAATGATATGAATTTTCAAACAATTATATAGTAATACTATTTATTAGGTATATGTTAATAAAACCGAGACTGATAGTACGAGTAAATGCATATCAATTATATCACGTCTTATTGCGATAATTTTCATTCGTTACACAAAACGGATTTTACAGTTTTCACGGTTATTATATAAACATATAAGTAAATCATATTCTGAACGAGAATAACATGATTATAAATATAGGGAAAGTTTCTTTGTATTTTAAATTGTCTACGTAATTACCTTAACAAATTTATTTTAATGTGAAATCATTTTTATTGATTATGATACGGCGCTATTATGACGCTAATATTGTTCTTATAGAAAATAGTAATGTGCGATTATTTATGATTTTACATCGTCTCCGTGTTCATCGTTTATATGCCTCATTGAGCATCAGCTGAAAGTTTATATAGGAAGATACCGTAAATCTCGCCGTAAATTCACTTACAAGATCATTCGCCGTAAATTTATTTATGTAAGCTGTATACAATTTTATACATTGTTGCAAAAATATATTGATTATGTTTCTCTCTGTTGAGGTGGTCAGCATTGACAAATTAATATTTCTGTCAAAATAAAGAAAATATATCTCAAGCATTATATCCGAGACAAGATCCGAGATTATATCTCATAATAATTCAAGATACTTTTTAATTGAAATAAACCTTTACGAAATTTACGAAATAATGAGTATCTACTTATTGTTAGATATTCAAATAATACCTGGTCGGAGCAAATAATATTTGAGAAATATCCAAATAATAAATCTAAAATATTTAAATGCCTGAATAATAGCATTTAATTCTGCGAGAAAATAAAATTTACTTAAGCCTTGTGTCGTCGATCCAAGAACTAATTGGTCCGAGATCTCGGACAGAGAAAGAATTAACCAATCGCATTGGTCAATTGGCCGAATTGTTTAAATGCGATTGGTTAATTCTTTGTTTCTTTCTCCGTCCGAGATCTCGGACCAAGTTCTTGGATCGTGGACACAAGGCTTTAGGATTATGTGATTTGAAGAAAATATTTAAAACACGGAAATATAATATTCCAGCATCTTTATACAATTTTAATTTACTCGGATAATTAATATCGAACCGTTATACGAAAATTTATGAGATGGAAAAGTTTAACTTTTGATATTGTGATCGACAAAAATGCGTAACTTCTCAGACACGCTATACGTTCGTGATTAATAGTTAATCTTTTGTTATTAGATACATTTTTACCGCATATATACGAGGTGATAAGTTCCGCATCGCTCATTAGCTTTCGCTTGGAAATGTAAAATTCTGTGTCGATGATTTTCTCCTCGCGAGAGTCGAGATTATTTTTTCGCGCGCAGTAAATTTTTCAACCGGTAAAATCTTGCACGGGCCGCATATGTTATACTCGACTCGGTTGCTTACTTAATGAGAAAAATATTTGCGTGCCTTGATAGATAAAGCGATAAACTTGTGTGTGTGAAAATTGCACATACAGGTGATACCGCAAACTGTCTAATTTACGCAATTATTTACGCGATGCACTTTCGATTCGACCATTCTGCGTGTGCTGAGAAATATAGAACACGTTTCTATAGGCTTACGGAGATTAAAAGACGTCGATCAGATGGGAAGGTATCGACAGGCAAGGTGCTCATTTTTTTCGATTTATTTGCATGCCAAGTATCGTAGTTGATCATGCAACTTTTTTGGCTTTTTTTTATATACGATTGCAGTCGAGGAAGCATCGTGTGCATTAGTATGCACAATAAATACGAGTATATAAATCTGCAAGTCGAGTAAGTGTAATTTATCTCTCTGCCTATATACATGCTCGTCGTTACTGATTATTATTAATTATTAAGCAAACTACTAAAATCAAGATTCTTAACTTGCAAATATGCTATATATTACATATTACATTTCTTTCTTGACAAGAAATTTTATCTAACTTGAAAAAGATATTGAACTTTTTTAGAAAAAGAGTGGAACTTTAAAATCGAATATTTTGGTCAATCCTAATTAGGGAATGCTATATAGCGTGTCTTAGAAATTTAAATTGTTCCTTTTTGTAAGCCTGCAGTTTTTTGATTTGAAGCCAATTTCTCTTTAACTAACAATGCAATAGTATTTACAGCGGTAGCGTGATTGAAAATGCGAGTTAATTAATTTTGAAATACAATTGGATTAATAGGATCTACATTCATTTATATACCTATTTTCTGAAATTATAACTGCGGATTTAATTGTCAGTATATTTGTCACACATAGCAAAAAAAACATATCCTCCCTTAAAAGAAAAATCCAAAATCTGCCTAAGAATAAATTAACATTGAAATCAAGATCGGTTCTGGGATAGTTTGCAAAAGATTCCCGTCGTCCCGGTTTAGATAGTTTTTTTTTTATCATCTCCGGCGTTCGCGCAAACCTCACGGCTTTCTTTGTCGTCCTCGCTCAATGGGACAATGACCGTTTCTTTTTACTTGTCGCCGGCGCAGTTCGCCGCTTTAAATACCGGTGCAATTTTATAGCGGCGCGGACTAAGCACGGTAATGCCGCACAATCTCGCGCTCGACGAGGAGATAATGTGTATAGTCATTACAGGCTGCGAGTACACGGCCGGTTGAAACTGGTTGAAACGTCTGGTTAACGGGTGTACGCTCCCGTTGCCTAAACCCACGGGGGGCCCCAGACGCTATTCTTTCGGCCGTAATTAGCCCGTGTCTTCGACACGCTCGAACTTTTCGGAACATTTTCACGGGATGGAAAGCAATCTCGAGATCTCCTCGCGCGGCGAGGAGAAACTCGGAAGCAAAAATCGTAGAATCTCTCTCCCGCGCGCGCACATGTTCTTCCGCTTATATTATGGATCCGATACGTCTTTCTCTCTTAATGCAGGCGTAGCGTATAGTTTCGATCGAAACCAGCTGGTGATATCGCTCAATTATCTTTATGTAAATTCGCGATTGAGATGTCTATCGCGATGCATTTCTCTTCCGTCCGATAGCGCTCGTAGATATCGAGCTCGATAGAATAGCGGACTGGTTATAAATCCAGTTCATGTTGCCACTGTAAGTATTTCACAGAGGGATATTTCCTGCATTCGCTTCTGAAAGAGACTACACGCACGATAAGCGACTTCTCGCAAAATACACAAAATTCATTGTAATAAGAAAAAACCTATTTTAGTAGCATAAACGAATAAATTGTTTCAAGTAGCATATACATATATGAAAGTATTCTGTTGTAAAAGACATTCCAAGTATAATTTGTTAGGTATCTAATGATTTTATTCGTTTTAGAGACTTTTATCCGTTTTTCTCTCGGTTTTCCTTTTATACCCATTCTCCCTTTTCGTTTTTATATATAGATGTATTAATCAGATATAATATATCAAATAGATATTTTCTGGAGAATTTTTTACCTCTAGCAGCCGTGTGAAAGATTTTTAATTTTGGAATTAATTACTTCACCGAAATATTTTTACTTGGATTGCGTTTTTCTATAGTACCTAATTGCATGACTTTTTTATTTGTATCGATCATCTTGCACGGATTCAAACACATAACAGATCAAAGAAAATAGCACGATACGCGCTATATACGCGTGCCGATATCAAATATTTTTCTTTGTCATAGAGATAATGTCGATATATTTAACATTCGTTATGTTTAAATGAACTGATTAATTTTTTGGCGCTTTTATCAGTTTATTTGATACGAATATCGGCGACCTTCACCTCGTACCGAGAGCATCATATATGTATATCGATTACAAACTTACTTACTGAAAATTATGTGCAAACTGCTTTCTCTTTCTCTTAAAATGTATGAGGATAACGAAAATGATATATAACAATAAATATTTAATATACATATTTGAGAAAAAGATCTTAGTTTGTTTTTAAATCACACAATTCATCAAATAAAAGAAACAAATGTCAGAACCTTGATTTAACGCGTTAAAAAAACATATTAAATTTAAACAAAAAATTTCTTTTGTAATGAATCACATATACCTATATCACATTAATACAATTTACATCGCCATATAAATGTCATTCATGGAAATCTTGCTCTTTAATCTTTTTTTAAATCTATACCTAGACAGCACGCATGTCCCGATTTTGGACATGGTGCTGTCTGAAGTCTGGATAGTCCCGGATAGTTGCACAATACCATGTAGCTCATTATCAGATAGGATCACTAATACATTTCCATAGAGATATTATTATCGAACGAAGGCATATCTTCAGCAAATAATTGATTCAACGATAAACGAAAATTACTAAAAACGCAAGTGCCAAAAATGGGTTAAGACATAATGCATAAAGCATTCTACGTAATTGTTAAAAATGTTCAAGCACATGCTATAATTTAAACAAATAAAAGAATATCAGGCGATGTAAAATGGATCAAGTGGATAAAAACTATCGAACGCATAAAGAACCTAAAAATTTATAAGCTGAGACTAAAATGTGATACATTTTTCTTCAGTTCTCTTTAATATTTTTTTCAAACATCGGCATTTTTGCCTCTTGCCGCGTCATCGATTTAGAATTAATAGGAAAAGGAACTTACTTGAACCATTTAACTATTTTGCATACACCCATATCACGTGGTCGACCTGCACTGCCAAACTTCGACAAGTTGATTGACACTCGCGATGCCGATGAGCACTACGAAACTCGACTGAAAAGTGAAACACGAGAGTGCCGCGCGCGATCCGTTCCCTCCTCCCGACTGAACTACGAAACTACGGTCGGTGGCAATGTATGCACACGATATGTACCTCGGGGGCTCGGGGCTCTCGGTTCTGATAGTTCCGATGGGGCGTAGTTTTAGGCACGGCTCGCCATCATTCCCACTCTATTCTTTCGTCGTAGCGTTCGATTGATTGGCTGATCCCTCTACGCGAAAGCAGCGATAAGCGGAAGGACGAGGTATTGAAGTGCCGATAGCCGATTTAAAGTTGGAAAATCCATTCAAGCACCTACAAAAACATACACGCAATTAAAGGAAACTCGATGTGTACAAAGAATTGCGTTGCAACTATTCTATGGTTTTCAAAAATTAAAAAAGATTTAATTATATCTGGATTTATAAGATATAACCGGATATAACTTACCGTTATAGTACCGCTATAAATTTTAATAAATTTAACTATACGATTGTCTAATAGATCAAACTAGCCGTCATCATGTCATCTTTTAACGTCACTCTGTTATCTATGGAGTTTTATTTAAATATTATAGGTACCTACATGTAATATTTGTTATAAAAAAGAACCAAGTAATCGCTGTTTCACACAAATCTGACCTTATAACAAATCTCGCAATATTGGGCTAACAAATCTTGGCGAACAATATTCGCATGAAACAACCGCAAAGCAGGTTTAAATTGTCGATTTATCAACTTTTAATGCACAAACGCAGCAGAATTAATCTGCGAGATATCTGAGCGTTACATTGTTCATTTTCGAATCAATCATCTGATCGTACGCTGATGAAAATAAGCATATTTTACAGTTCTACTGATCAAATAAATTATACCCACGTAGTAGCGTACATACGCTATTTGTCGAGCAATAGAAGCGTAGATGACGCATGGAAGTAAGCTAAGAACTCTATCATCTCGAAATCATTATAAATCTGTATAAATTTTATAAATCTTAATGGTACACAATAGTCATGCGCGCACGAAAGGAATAGTGTATTCTCCAGATTATTATCTTGTTTTTGAAGTAAATTGTCATTTCCATAATTAAAGATAAAATTATACGTTTTATAGATTCTACATAATAAAATCATTAACTTATTTATGCGTATTATGCGTAAAGTCATTATCTCACCGATTGTATGATGAATAACGAAATACTTTTGCACAATACATATTTTAAATCGCATATTTTTTAACTGTATACTTATTGATATATTATAAAAATTATAAGTATTTTACAAGAGAAAAAATTGATAATGACATATATTATCACACGTATAGTATTGCTGTGTGTGTGTATGTATGTAAGTCATAGTAGCTAGAAGAATGTAAAATAATTTCTAATAACTTGAATAAAGAACGATATATTTAAGAAGTTATATTGTTCGAAAAGATAAATTTGAAAAAAAAATTAATTTTGTAAACTATGCGTCTTTTATTAAATATACGTATTTTTTAAACAAAATTATATAAATCTTCTAACATACCTTAATCAAGAATAATTGAAATAACAATAAATAACTGAATTAATTATATTAAAATAAAAAAACATAAAATTTTATACAATATATTTATTTATTGGCACGTTTCATATATCAAAATCCACTAAAATACAATACAAAATATTCCGCAAATTAATTTTTGTACTGAATATTTACTTTTACATGCAGAATAGCTGAAGGAACAAAAGTACATATAAAAAATTATATGACTAAGAAATACTAATGATATTATATTGATATCATGCAAAAACATTACACAAAAAATTCTTCTAATACACTTATTTCTTTAATTTTTCTCTTAAATATTTGTTTGTAATAAATTTCAAATAGTAGTTACTAAAATATAAACTGTATGTATATGAAAGAGAATATAATATAAATTGTTACTTTATAGAATAACAAACCTGCAACTGGTTTGCACTTTTTTGCCAAAACCTTATATACCTACTGCCATCCTCACTCCTCTCGTTTTGTAGCATCTAGGCTGCTCGCGGAAACGCGAAGACCCTTGAGCTTAGGGATTAGCAGTAAATAGTATGTGTGTGTGGAGGGGGGGGGGGGGAGGGTACAATATATATTACATATTATATAATGCATTTATATTACATATTATATATTGCATTTCAATTGTATAAGTATGTATATATATATATATATATATATAATATATTATATAATTATATATATTATTTTAGAAATATATAATATATATAATATTTATGAAATATATTATGTATACATATATATAATAACAATTATGATAATTATATTAGTGAACTGCGCGCGAGGCACACTCGCCAAAGTCCCCCTCACACACACACACACACACATATGATTTATAGCTAATGTTTTCCCTTAGTTGGAGTCTCTTATTATGTCCCAGCTAACAACTAATATATGACACATGCTACGAAATGAGAGGAGTGAGATTAACAGTAGACAATATCGGCCGAAAATTGTAAATCGATCGCAGGCCTGTAGTCATAAAATATTAAAAACGTATAATTACATTGTATCAATATCAGATGACAAACTTATTTGAACTGCTTCTTGATTTCACATATTATCTTCATCCAGTTGATATGTATGGGAATTCGTCATATAATCATCAATCAATCCATCATTCCAAATCAACATTTCCAAGAATGGATTGCAAGTCCTCTATGGTTTCGGGAAGCATTTTAGAACGTCTATCCTTATCTTTGAACCATGAGATGGTCAAGGGCTTCGTCACTTCCCATGCGCACAAATCGCGGAATATTGGGTAGGCATACTTTGGCGTACAATATTGGCAGGCAAAATCTAAAGCGTCCGTAAACGTTTGTACCCTCACTTCTTCCATTTCACTTTTGATACACAAACGCAGCAAGAGGAACCTGCGAGATACGTACGCGTTATGTTGCTCAATTGCGAAACAATCTGAATATAGAAATTATAGAAAAGCATTATTTACCTTATTTCACAAAAAGTCGGCGGGTTTAAATTTTTCGAAAGCGCATGTAGTAACATATTTAACTTGTTCTTTGGCAGAACCGTAGATGATGCATGCAGATAGCTTAAAAATCTTATTTTAATAAGATCATTAGTATCTCTTAAATTTAATTCGTCCTCAAGCAAAGACCTCAATCTTTCTTCGTTTTCTACTGTGAGGAACGATTCCGCAGTACGGTGCAAAATAATATCCGTATTGTTTATGGAAGGGTGAATTGGCGGGTCCATTGGCAATTTAAACCACTTAGTCCAATCTACAGAATGATCTAAAACCTAGCAACTAGATAAAGGTTATTTGCTGCTTAATAAACTAAAATTAAAAACCATAATTTATTTGCATAAAAAACATGTTACCGCGATTTTTATCGAGATCACGGGAAAAGTGTGCATACAGGTGACTCTTAAAATGATCACTCGTTATTTTTTCATTGGTTCTATTGCCAGACACGCAATCATTTAAATAATATTCAATAAATCGTATGAATCTGCTGGTCCACCTAAGATACCTTGTAAGTAATACAAAAACAAATATCCTTTTTCCGACACGAACTCGATAATACTCTTAGGCAAAATATTTTTCAAATCGGATACTAAACAGATGTCAATCCCACGCGTTCTCTAAACTGTAATAGTAATGCAGTTCATCAAAACTAGTGTAGTATAATGTAGAAATGCATATGATATGAGTATGCGCGCGCACGTATGCAGTGGAAACCAATATTATCAATCAATGCATGTATTCAATATCTTTCCTTCCGCAATTTCATCCAAGCAAAATTAATAACTTACCATATTCATCAGATTCATTATGCTTTTTACTCTTAGAACGTCTTGCACTTCTTGGGTGACTATATTATAAGCAGGGTGCGTAAAGATAATTTTGCTAAAACTTTTAATCAACCACAAGTATTGAAAATCTTTAATGGTATTCTTAATAAACACCCTTCCTATCCAGCTTTCGATAATGTTTTCCGCGATGATGAACGAAGAACAATCCCCGCCAAGTACAGTTGACGACACGAATGTCATGAAAGGACATTGTATATCGAATTCCGGTATATTTGGTGGAAGCACACATACATTAATATTACCTACAAATATAATTCTAAAAGTATATTAAGAATAAGATAGTAATATATAATAAGGATTAACAATTCTCTTCTTATGAAAGAAAATGCATTTATATATAATATATAAAATGGAACGACAAATTGGGTTGATATATTACCCGATGAAAAGATTCTGCGGCCGCACACGGAAGAAACCGGCCATCACGTCCGTAATTCTATTAAAAGCCTCTGTACTCTCCTCAAAATATTTCGTTTCAGTCAAAAAGCATTCAAAAGAGGAATGTGGACCAATCTTAACGTGTTTTTTAATCACTCTGCTAGTGACCTACTATAATATACACCGCATATGCTGGCATGGCTCAGAGGTTTCTGTGATTCGTATCGATAGCCATGTCTTTCACTCTTTCTCTGTAAGACCCCGGGCATCTTACCCTTGTAACCCTATGCACAGAAATCTAAAAAATGTAAAGTAAACATCAATAAAGATTGAATAGAAAAACCTATCTGTAAATAGTTCAAGCAGTAAATATAATGGTATATGAAATTGAAACTGCAATTCTATATGCACTTTCTTCACTAACACGTTATACTCTCCAGACGTTTCATTACTTGTATTAATAATATCAGTATCGATCAATCAGACATCACTGTGCTTACATATACAAATAAATACAAAATGTGCATACTTATTAATAAGTTTAAATACTTACTGCAAAATCGAAAGTGATTTTGTGTGATGGTGTATCCTGGCAGGGAAATATGGCTCTGGCATAGGTAAGCTGAAAATGTTGATTTGTACGTACAATACACGTTAGCACAGAAGAAATGTAATATTTATTTATAATTCAACCTTGCTGTTAGATATTAAGAGGTAATGTGTACCATCGGAAGTTTGCTCCGGTTTAGCCAATACAATTGCAGAGAATTTGGACTTGTTTCATATGTAATCAGAATTTTAATCTGCGACAATACGATATCGCCATATATTATATCAAATATTTGTATCAATAATTTCGAGAAATTTATGCATTTGTCAAAAATATTCTATATACCTATACGTTGAATCATCATCACTAGTTTGCGCTGTTTGCGGTGCTCTTTGTTCTTTTTTCGGTATAATAATAATCAATTTTCTTCCAAGTAACTTACTAGGTTCATCTTTAATAAGGTGATGTGTCAAAATTCTTTTTTGTGTACCATGATAGTGTTCGACGCTGAATATTTTAAGTCCGTAGGTATCTAAAATCTAATTGCTCGATATTAAACATTAATGATAAACGGAAATATACTTAAAAATTAAAAGAAAATGTTTACTAACTAATTCGTTACACCCTCGGTCAATTTGAACTATTGTCATTTGTGCGGTGCCCTCAAGAACGTTCCGTTTAAAATTTACGGATAATTTCAAGGAAGTAGAGATTACAGCAAATTGATCTAATAAATAGCAGTTTGTAGAAATTAAAATATATTCAAATATTTAACGAGACTATATACAATAATAATTATAAGTATTTTACGCGACAAGAAACAATTAATATATTATCGTTACAAATATATATCTTTGCAGAATCGTATAGAATAGTTTTTAGAAGAGAAATTGCAAAAGTGTTATGAAATATTTGACATAAATTTTTTACATTTAAAGAAACACTTAGAACTTTACAGTGAAACAATAATGACATAATTTAAAAAAATTGTGAATTATTTAAAAATCTGGAGATACGAGCGACAGAGTGTCTCCTTTAATGTTAATAAACTTGATATATGATGTATAATTAGCCGATATCAGTGTTTTATTTTCTTGAGAAACAACGAAAATAAATGTTTAATATATTTAATATTGTATTAATATAACTAATTAAGTAATTAACATACCTGGTCTCGAATGAGAATACGGATCTTGAAACGCCATAGCCATTTGAAAATTTGTGCGAACCTCTCCAAATGAATATCGGCAATAGATTGGACTTTATACCATCGTTTCCAGAAACACAGTATAGCTCGCTCTCTTCCCCTCTATCTGACCTCCTACTACCCTACTTCCTACTGTAGTCTATCTTCCACGTATCTATCCCGTGTCTATCCCGTGTTTGACACACATATGAGTTTGCTTATTTTTGAGTATCGAGTATTCAAAACGTTGTGACTTCACATATATAAACGGTTGAATACGTTGGCAAATCAAACCCAATCAATATGTAAAATCAATTGTTGCCCACAATAAAAATTTTACACATTTCAAGAGTGATGCGCATGCAATTTAATCGTTTTTACTAAAAATATACAGCAATATAGCAATGTATAAGTAACGAGATATATATAATAATATTTTTAAGAAAAATTAGATGTACATATATTTCCGTTTTTTTTTATAAATATACATATAAATTTTTTGAATACTAACTTATGTATTTTTTAAACCCATAATGTTAATTATAGGTACCGTATCTATTTTCGTATACTTTGGCAGTTTATAATTATATGGATATACGTTTTAATTTTCAGTGTATGTATTGTCATTTTTTTGTAT
>JASTWQ010000792.1:0-72036 GCA_035220615.1 Leptothorax acervorum
AAAAAACAAATCAAAAAATATCAATTTGTTTTTTCAAAAATAAAAAATGTTTATCTTCAGTTATTTATTTTAAATAATGCATTAGGATTAATTTAATTTACCTTCAAATGCGTTGTAAAGTTAGAAGTAATTCTAAATTTTCCTTTAAGTGCTCTCGTAGGATTACAAAATTGACATACAGCAACAACATCTCCTGTTACTGTACTTGATTTTGACTTGTCAACCTTAAAGTACGTTCCATCAAGACATGTTGATTTATTGATGGCAGCTAACATCTTTTGTTCTTCAGTTATATTAGTCTCTATATCATCGTCATCACTTGCATCGGAATTTTCCTCACTGTTATTTTCCTCTTCATCAATACTTGAGATAGAAAATGCAATTGAAATTTGACTAAGAGTTCTTTGTAACTCCACATTTTGATTTTTTTCATTTAAAATCACAGAACCTGATTGCTCTGTTCTTATCTTTTTGCGAATTGGAGAGTTTGTTGAGTCCATGTTAAATCTAAAAAAAAAATCATAAAAATCTTCCGATAAATAGCTCGAAAAAAAATTGATCCAAGTAGATCTAATACCTGATTAGATCTAGTTACATTTAATTTTTCCCAAATTTTGAATCTAACTGAATCAAACTAGATCTTAAAAGATCCAATTATATCTATTTAGGTCTATTATTATTATTATTTTTATTTATAAACAAACTACAATAATAGTTAAATTATAGTTAACAAATTTTACAATAATTAAAAATTGAATTGAAAAATTAAAAGCATAATGTAAATTGTTTACTTAAATTATTAAATGGAAATATTCAACTTGTCAAAAAATGATAATATCTATCACAAATATTAAATTTGTTTGGCAAATATTAATGTAAAAAGAATTAATCACAAAATGAATTGAGTATTGTTTTGATTAAATTAACAGTTATTTAAAAAAATAAATCTGTATTATTGTGTGAGTAATCCGACAAAGATTTATACAACTTGAATAATTATTCTCCTTCATGATACAATTAAAATATAACGAAAATTTATCTTTTCTTTTTATGTTATCTGATTGTTGAATGAAATTGTATTATTATCAATATATTCCAATAATCACTGTTATATAATTCTCTAAATCACTAATAATTTATGAATTTATCTATAAACAAACAATGGATTATTAACCTGAGTGAAAAATTTTTGGTACCGACTGTACACTATGATTATATAACAATGTTTGTGCTGGCACTCTCGACACTAATAACTTTTTAACAAAAATAATATAATATATTAAACAATCATTTCTTAACTAAGCGGATAATGAACGGGTTACACTGAAATACGAAAAGAATCCGGAAAATAATTATTGCTGCTGCTTCACTATGTATTATAATTTATAATTAACAATGGAATTGGTAACACCGGTGCCAAGCGTGGTTACACTCTACATTTATAATACAAAGAATACTTACAATCCGCTGCAGTCGAAAAATTGTGCACAATAATCAAACACCCCGACTAGTCACACTCAATAATCACCTGCACTGATTATATATCTCACAATAATACGCGATATAATGTTTTTGAGTACAAACATACGTTAACGTTCTGTGGAATCCACAGAGTAAATGGCACCAAGATGGTGATTGGTGACCTTCCTCTATCGTGCACCTCATCCATAGAGATATAAGAATAGAGTGCGCGAGCGAGCTGAAAAAGCGATATAGGAATAGAAAGAGAAAGCTGCGCATGGGCCCCTTCTGTCTTTGTTTTGCATGCGCGCGTATACAAAGACAGAAAGGGCCTATATGCAGCGTTCTTTTTTTATTCCAATATCGCAGCCTCTTACGTGCTAGCATATGACTCGCGCACTCTATTCTTATATCTGTATAATCTCATCCGTCTAAAGTTTGCCAAATTATAAGTGACCACGCTATCTCCCAATATTCGCAAAAATCGATTGACCGTTGAGAGGATCATATCTATAGATACATGACAATTAATGTTATTGCTATGTCTCTCGTCAATCAACATGATGGCGCCCACGGAAAATGAGAGGACCACAATATTATGTACACGTACAATTTACGACTATATTCATTCTTCGCCTACTATATGTGTGTATTAAGCAGGGATGACCAGTAATATTTATTTTCAATAATCCGTACATAAAACGAATAATAAACAAAAATTTCAACAATTTTTTCCATTACGGATTACTTTTTAAATAATTAATGCAATTTTTTCCATTACGGATTACTTTTTAAATAATCAATGCGATTTTTTTCATTACGCATTACTTTTTAAATAATCAATGCGATTTTGTTTATTACGCATTACTTTTTAAATAATCAATGCAATTTTTTTTATTACGCATTACTTTTTAAATAATTAATGCGATTTTTTTCATTACGCATTACTTTTTAAATAATCAATGCGATGTTTTTCATTACGCATTACTTTTTAAATAATCAATGCGATGTTTTTCATTACGCATTACTTCTTAAATAATTAATGCGATTTTTTTCATTACGCATTACTTTTTAAATAATCAATGCGATTTTTCATTACGCATTATTTTTTAAATAATCAATGCAATTTTTCCATTTCGAATTACTTTTTTAATAATTAATAAGTAAAAAAATAATTACTTATTAAAAAATTAATAAGTAATGCATTATTTTTTAATTTGAATTTTCATTACTCTGGTCTACACCATACATCTCTGTGTGTCTGGGAAAGTGGGCGCGATATAATAAACTTACCGTACCTGTCTTTCTCTCTCTCTCTTTCTCTCTCTCTCGTATACCGATCGACGCTCTCTCTCTCAGTCAGCGTACACAATTTAGGCTCCACGATTCAACGTCGAGTCAATTTATTTTGTGCCCACGATTCACAAGTCTTACCCCCTTCTCCCGCCCCCCTCCAAAAATAGAATAATTTTATAAAAATATTTAATTACCATCTTTTAGCTAGCCAATCGTTGTCGAAATTAATAAATATTTTCTCGTTAATAAATTATTGGCGGAATATACCATTATTTTCTGTTTATTACACATCATCGACTTAAAAAATGATGTTAACATTAGTTTAATCGAATCGATTTAACTAAGGGGAAGGGAGGGGATATACTCCAACAGGAGCTGTGTTGAACTGACAATCCAAGTCAGCGCGCAGTTTTCTAATGTTGGAACTAATAATAAGATAGGTATATAAGTTTGTTATTGCGATGAATATTACCACATGCCTCAGTGGTCGAATTGGGACGACGCCTGCACGGAGAGCGGGAGGTTCCAGGTTCAAACCCTGGCTGGGGTAATATTTTTCGCAATAAATTCTAAATTTTATTTACCATCTTTTAGCTAGCCAATCGTTGTCGAAATTAATAAATATTTTCTCGTTATAAAAATATATTCGATATCTGACATTGTGATTGTCGAAAAATTTAAACTCCCAAAGGGGGGTTATGATTTTTTCTAGTGTTAAGCTTACGAAATACGGAGTTATCTGATATCCAAACTTACCCCGTACACCACGTAGTCATCGGAGATCGAAAACATCGACTGTTAATTTCACGTCTCACAGCTACGTCGTCGTTGTCGTCAATAACGCGAGTCGTTCTGATGTAATATCTAAACTTACCGCGTACCTCTTCGGTCCGTGATTTGCAACTCCATGACACGCCAAGTTTCTTCGCCAACTTTCGAGTCGATGGGCATAGATAATGTGTGGTCGATAATCTTCTGAGCCTCTTGGGTTCATAGGCTCTGAAAAATATTAAGAAATTCGCAAAAAATCGCAAAAATTCGCAAAAAATTTACAAAAATCGCAAAAATTCGCAACAAATTTCGAAATATGTCAGAAATTGTCAACAAATGTAGCCAAAAATGTCGCAATTACCAATAATTGTCGAAAAAGGTACAAAATTGTCAAAAATTGTAGAAAAAATGTCGCAAATTCTCAAAAAATGTCATAAATTTTCACAATTCTCTGAAATGTTTAAAACATTTTTTAAAAAATTATAAATTGTCCAAGAATGTCAAAAATTGTCGAAAATTCTCTGAAATTTTTAAAATTTCTGAAAAATTACCATAAATTGTCGCGAATTGTCTGTGTTTAAATAACAAATTGTCAAGTATTGTCAAAAAACGTCAAAATATGACAAATTGTCCAAAATTGGTAGATTTTCAATAATTGTATAAATAAACACAAAACGCGTTTCTCGACGTTCCCAGTGTACTGGCGTAGACAATTTTCTTTCCATTTCTCAAGTCTCGTACGTTGCGACTTAAAAAAATTACAAAGAAACTCCAAAAATCGGTCCAAATTTTGCAAGTCAAAAACGCGTTATTCGACGTTGCGAGTCAATAGGCATAAACAATTTGGGGTCCATTTTTAATGCCTCATACGTTAAAACTGAAAAAGAACAATTCTCAAAAATTGGTCACAAATTTGCATATTTAAAACGCGTTTCTCAACATTCAAAGTCAAGAGACAACAATCTGTGGTCTATGTGTCAAAGCTTCCTGTACGTTGTCGATTCGTTTTAAATAAATTCAAAAGCCAGTCAAAAACTTGTGTAAGAGGCGTTTCTCGATTCGCGTACTGGCATAGTGACAACTGGTGTGTGGTTCAATGTTTGTCAATGCTTCTTGAGTGGGCAATCAAATATTAAATATAAATTTGTGCATAGACAACATAGACAACTGTTGCGCGAATGGCTGACTGTTGCTCACGCTACGAGCAATCTACACCAAGGCGGTATACCTACACTGTCTTTGTCGTCACTATGCTGCCTTCACTGTCTATTGATATAGTATGTGCAATTATAGTTGGTTGAGAAACTTGAATGTAGCTACATCAGAGTGGGGGGGCTCGGCCCCCCCAACCCCCCCGCCAGGGGGCTCCGCCCCCTGGACCCCCGCCGGGGGCTTCCGCCCCCTGGTCCCCCGGCCAGGTGGCTCCGCCCCCTGGACCCCCGCCGGGGGCTCCGCCCCCTGGACCCCTGGCGCCCCCCGCCGGCTAGATGGTCGGGGGGGGCTTTGCCCCCCCCAAAGGGGTGCTCGGGGGGGGCTTCGCCCCCCCCCCTCCCCACAAGTGGGCGCGTGAGCTCGGACCACCTAGCTGGGGGACTTCGTCCCCCAGATCATGGGTCGGGGGGGGGGGGCTTCGCCCCCCCTCCCCCTGTGGTAGGCGCGTAAACTCATAGCGCCTGGCTGAGGGACTTCGTCCCCCAGACCCTGGGTCGGGGGGGACTTCGCCCCCCCCCCCCTCTCCCGTTTGCCGTCAGGTTGCCGTGGATACGACATTTACTAATCTAGTTAATTTATTTTCTGCCCAGAATTTGCACATGTTAACGCCCTTCTCTTCCTTCCCTCAAAAAAGAATTATTCTTTAATACCTTTCATATCCGATATATGAACAAATCATCTTATATTTTTCGAGTAACACAAAAATGTTAAACATTCTCATAAAATTGGTCCACAATTTGCCAGTCCAAAACGCGTTTTTCGACATTCTGAGTCGTCTAACATAAACAATCTGTGACCTATTTTTCAATGCGTCTGCACCTTGACTTAAAAATACACTGAAAAATGGGTCAAAAATTTATACATCCAAAACACGTTTCTCGTCGAGTATTACCCATAGGAATAATCTCCAAAAGTCCGATTTTTGCTTCCCTCATTGACATCCGTACAACTTAAAAAATTTTCAAAAATTCTAAAATCGAACAAAAATTTATACGTTTAAAACGCGTTTCCCGTCGAGTATTACCCATAGGAATAGTCTCCCAGAGTCCGATTTTTGCTTCCCTCATTGACACCCGTACAACTTAAAAAAATTTCAAAAATTCTAAAAATCGATCAAAAATTTATACGTTTAAAACGCGTTTCTCGTCGAGTATTACCCATAGGAATAGTCTCCCAGAGTCCGATTCTTCCTTCCTTCATTGATAGTCGTACAACTTGGAAAATTTTCAAAAATTCTTAAAAATCGGTAAAAATTTTGTGCGTCCAAAACGCGTTTCTCGACGTTCCCAGTCGACTGGCATAAACAATATGGAGTCCATTTTGCAAAGCTTCTAAGCGGAACTTGGAAAAATTTCATTTAACAATTTTCAAAAATTAATTTCTCGAAAACGTACGTATAGAATTTGGTACGCCTGTGTGTACGTGTAGGGGGGAGGGCCCCCTACAACATACATAAAGGGCATCAAATCCTATGGTCACGTTTTAAAATGGCGGCCGTTTAAAAACTTTGAAGCTCTATATCTCCGAAACTATAACAGATAGAGGGGTGGACCAGAGGACCAAAATTGTAGGGCTCGTCGAGAACTATAAGAATACCTAGTCGTCCAACCCCAAAAACAAAAAAAATTTTTCAAAAAATTATAAAAAAATTAATTTCTCGAAAACGTACGTATAGAACTTGATACGCCTGTGTGTACGTGTAGGGGGGAGGGCCCCCTACAACATATATAAAGGGCATCAAATCCTATGGTCACGTTTCAAAATGGCGGCCGTTTGAAAACTTTGAAGCCCTATATCTCCGAAACTAAAAGGGGTAGGGGGATGAGCCAAAGTTCTACTTGTAGGGGAGGTCAAGCCCTACAACTCGTCCTCAGACCCCAAAGCTCCAGCTCCAACCGTTTAGACGATACAGCGAACTAAAGGCATATCGTCCTTTTTTTGCCTATATCTTCAACAGCAATCGTGATATCGACAATCGCTTGAGGCTCTACGCGTTTCACGAGATGCTGAAGCAGATGCAACAATAAAAAAATGAGACTAAACATGGAACCTTGCAACCGCCCACTTCGGGACGGCGGCAAGTAGCGGCCGAGCACGGTACGAGACCAACCGAGGGAACCACCACGAGGAAGATAGGAGTACCACAGGGGCACATCTTTGATCCTGGTGGACCAGCGGCTCCTGCCGCCTACTTCAGGGTGGCCGCGAGGAGCGCCACAGGGACATCTCACGGATCCCTGTGGATGAGAGGCCCTTCCGGGCAGTCGATAGCCAGTAAGTTAGGCGTTCGCGAAGCCCATAAGGCACGGCCAATTGGCAATTTTGTTACTTTACATTAAATGTAATCCGTAATTCGGTTTATGTCACGCAGTTCACTGTTTACTTCTCGTTTGACTCACGCTAATAACGAAATTACGTTTGATTGCACTTTAACTTTACGCGTGCGAGAATCGAGCGAAAAGTTGCGCAAATAGGTACGAACCACGCACAATCTCCGGGATAAACTCACGCGAGGTCAACGACGGGGACCTAGTACACACTCCGGATCAATCGGCGTTAGCGTACGATAACGCGTTCGCTAAGTAGCCACCTAGATGTTTTCTCCGAGAACAAACGATTGAAACGCGCTATGTTAGACCTGTTACATGCGCCTAGTGGGTCAGCAGCAATGTCCGACCACGCGTTCGAGAACGAGGGTCGATATCGGAAATGCGATAGTGCAGGCGCGTTGCGAGGGACCTGGTACATGTCCCTATCGGGTCGGCGTCGAAGTCCGACAGCGCCTTCACTAAGTAGCGAAGTAGGCGTTTTCTTCAGGAACTAAGGCCTGTAATGTGTTAGTCGAGACCTGGTATACGCGTGTAGTGGGTTGGCGACGATGTCCGGTTACGCGTTCTGAAGTTAGAATCGATATCGAAAATCCGCTAATGGCAACGCGTTGCGGGGGACCTGGTACACGTCCCAGTCGGGTCGGCGTCAAAGTACGATAACGCGTTAGCTAAGTAGCTACGTAGGGGTCATCTCCGAGAACTGACTGCGGGGACGTACTCTCGAGGACTTAGGACACGGGCCTAAGGGGTCGGCGTCATAGTTGTAGGTCTAGAAATAGAACCAGCCGGTTTCCGCCTGAAAGTCGGGTGCCAAACGATCGAGGGGCATCCCAAAGAGGCTGCGCATAGGTCGGCGTCAACATCGGAGCACCAGAGACGTCCACGGGCAACTTCCCCGAGAAAGTCGACTGCCAATCGACTAAAGAGCATCCCCGAGAGGGTGCGCACAGGTCGGCGTCAACCTCCGATCCCGACTTAAAATTTCGACAACCTGGTGCAGCGGTGCCGTCTGGGGAGGTCCCACACATTGTACCGGCAGCGGAAATTTCCATGTCGAGGCCCCACGACAGGAGTTACGGGGCACACACACGTCTACCATGCGAAAACAGCGTGTCGGCATGTGCGAAAACATGCAAAAACGGATGACGTCAGCGTGGCGTGATCGCGAGATTGCGAATAACAACCCATGAGTGGGGATAACTTGAGTGGTAGGGAGCCACAGCGAGCAACGTTGCTCTTGGCAGTCTATCGGATACAGTCGTAGCGTGCGGACGTTCTACGCATACTGTATATAACAACCGGTAACTCCCGCGTGATTGCGCGTTAAATTTCTCGTTCTACAATAGCGAGCGGTGAATAGCCACCTTCTGTAAACGACACATTGCGTGCGTGAACTGAAACATTGTAACAATTACAAGTAATTAACGATTTATAATAAATAGTTCGTCTTTAGTGAAAGTCGTGTCTCAAGATTACTTTAACGTACTTACCTTCTACTCACCTTGTCCCACGGCGGTGATACAACGTTGTCCATTGACTCCTTGGTGAAGCGAGACTCCGGGGAAGTTCATCTTCGGCGACGATCCATCCTGGGCAGGAACCTGAAACAGAAGAAAATAAATTAGTATAGTTAATAATCGAGGCCAGCGGATATCCGGTACGGAGAGCGCAGCGACGGTGATGGTCCACGGGGCATCCACCTACAACACAAAGCGAATATTTAATAAACGTTAATAATTAATATATGCGAGCGGTAACTTGGTATGCGGTGACGCGAGGATCCAGGGGACCCGGCATCAGTGAGCAGCTACCTGGTATGCGGTGAAGCGAGGATCCGGGGAAGCGGCAGCGACGGTGATGGTCCATCGGGGATACACACCTGCAACAGAGGGGAGAAATTACCCTACCTTATAATAGAGATCATATCTCGAGCACACCTTCTCGGTAGTTATAGGTCAAACCGAGTGGCGATCGTGATTTTGGAAGTGATTACGCGACTCCCACACTCTCGAGCGGCCGTGTCCGGTCACAACCTAACCTGACCTTGCAGCCGGAGGCTGCAACGGGAACGTCCGAGCGAGAGGCGGCGACGGAGGAGCCGCAGGGAGCATGCCTGCAACACCGACGGTAGGTCCGAAGATCGTCGCGGACGAGCAAATCACCGTCCCCAAATATGTTATCAGGGATCCTGAGTGAGCCCACATAGCACCCTTGACAACATCTCGCGCGGATGCGATGAGTACCTGATCTCATGTCTTGATTTTAATTTTCTTTTGATCGCATCCGATTTCGTGTAATAATTTTCATGTTCAGTTCTCTCAGTATTGGCCTTCTTTTCGTTTCTTCTTACGCGCTCGAAGCGAGATGAGCGAATAATATTTGATATTCCTTATATGCGTTATAGTTTAAGCGACACATTCCAGCGGGAATGGACACGCCATGCGAGGCGTTGATAGTTATACATGTTTATTCTTTTTTTATTATTATTATTTATGGGTCTTGATGACCATCAGTTTGTTTATTAAAGATATAATTTAGTTCCGACCTGCGGTGATACAGTTTAATTTACTTTCGGTTGTTTCCCCGGTATTTTGTTCATTTCTTTAACAGGTCGTAAAACACGTATCCGAACGGGGAAACCCCGTGATTCAGCGTTATCGCGCGAGAGCGTTTTCAGATCCGTGAGTCGATGCGCGTTACCATGAGAGCAGCACCGCGTGCAAGTAAATCGCGACGTGAGATATTTTCGCGGGAAATAGCGACGGGACGTTATCGATCGAGGCCGATTAACCACGAAATTGTCGTTTCCGACACCAGAGTGCTGTCGTGCACCCAGGTGACTGTACGAGCGTCTGCCGCGAGAGAGAACCATAGCGAAGGTAATGCTAGGTAATGGGGTACACGCCTCACGTGTTCCTGTTCGATTCCAACGGCCGTGCAACTGACTGGCCGTACGAGCCTTTTCCGCGTAAACCGATAACATGATCGTGACGGCGAAGTGACGAGAAACAGAATAGTCAAGTCGTGAAATCGATCTGACACCCGTACAATCAGATAGCTGTACGGACAACTGCCGCGAAAACGGATGATAGATTCGTGTTCGTTGGACAACGAGGAACCCAAAAAACGTAGTTTCATTCAGATCCACCGTGCGTGCAATTAGTTAGCTGCACGAGCATAATGTCACAAAATGGCCGACATAGAGGGGTTCAGGGATTGCCAGGGAGCACGACTATCAAGATCCCGATCGAATCCGACACGCGTACAAGCAAGTAGTTGTACGAGCCTGTTATCGCGAAGTTATCGATATAGGCGGGTTTAGGAGAGGCCCATAAGCACGAATATACGGGCCACATAGCGATCCGACCGGCGTACAAGTAAGTAGTTGCACGCGCACCGCGCAAAGAAAATAGCGATGTAGGGATGTTCGTGAGACGCCGGGTAACGCAATTATCAAGGTCTCATTGCTGTACCATCGTCGTACAGTTAGATAGTTGTACGAGCAAGTTTAGCGAAAAAACGCGTAAGGCCCATATAAAACGATTTGTAGCGATCGTGCGTGCGAAGTGCGAGCGCCGTGCGTACTCGAGAAAGCGTTTTGCGTAGCAAAATCACAAGATCCTGTAATTCATGCATATCGAGTGAATATTTCATGTAGAATATATTCATAACGTTGCTGCGAGAAAGTTCCTGTAAGCGCGAAATACAATAGAAAGTCCCGAGACATTCCTGCGTGTTTGTCGGACTTATCGATTTCCTGCGTAGCAACGATCAGGCGATATGACGTCACCACGCGAGACAAACAAGAGTGGGGGTAACCCTCTGCGACGGTACGTGCGTCGTAGCGAGCGACCGCTCATGGTTAGTCTGTCGGGAGAGCGCGCCGTGTTAACACGCTACATACGTTACGACGAGCGAATGTTCTCGATACAACCGACGCGACCCGCGAACGGAGCGAAATCCGATGTGTCGTGAGGAAACATAATTTTCACGATACTTGAACAATTGTGCGCGACTTATGCGTAATAAAGAGCAGTCGACCGGGAGATCTCAGAGAGACAACACACTAAGCGTAACTGTCTAGTATTCGCGAACGTTCTCGAAAGTTAGATTCTCGTAACAACCGGCGAGGCTCGCGTACGGAGCGATATCCGGGAATATCACGAAAGCGGTAATAGTGCGTGCGACTTATGTGAATATAACGAGATTTCACATCCGTGTACGAAACAACGGACAATCATACGGGAGAATACGCCATATTCTCACGACAACCGGTGATACCCATGTTGCGGACGGAAATTCGTATTTATTCGAAAATTGTCAATTTTACACGCGACACGCGAACTGTGATATACGATAGCGGTGATACACCACGAGTGACTGTAAATCATCGTTGATCGAACTGTATTGACTATTTATTCAGAATTTATTGAATAAATACATTGTTATACAAAAGTGATATCCTCAGTGTCTGAAATCATTCGACGATATCCTGTGACCTGTCCTGAGTCACCTTCTAAGCGGAAGATACATGCGAGATCTCCGTTCCTATAAAAATTAAGTGCGAGTAAATGCACATTGCTTGCGATACAAGCATACGATATACGATACTTACCTGCGATTCTGCGACGATCCTGATGGTGGAGACATCCGTGACGATCCAGTGGTCCTGAGCATCGTTGGTAGTAAGCGGCTTCTACGAAGGAGGTCCATCCGTGAGACGAGACGCAGAGCGGCCAGCAGCAGTCCGGAACACCTGAAACAAAGAAAAAGGGGAATTAGTCGACAGATACGGTTAGTAGTATACTTACCTTCCTCGGTTTAACGGATAAAATCGAGTGGCGACCGTGCTACACGAACTTTGATGAAATTCGGTAGTTAGATGAATGAGTCGTATCACGCGTGATCCTACGTGCCCGGTTACAACCTAACCTAACCTTGCAGCCGGAGGCTGCAGCGGTGCCGCCGACCGATATCAACACGGACACCGAGGCCGAGTGAGTCGTACAGCGCTCGGCGCATACCAATATTATATCGATCAATGGGCACGATGTGATATAATATTAAATTTTAATTTTCGTTTTGCACAAATTTTCTTTTGTTTCGCGTTATTGCCCATATCTATTATGATTTATTCATTTTGCGTGCCACTTAGGCAATTTCTATATATATATATATATGCCCGTAGTTATTAAGCGCGTCGTCAGATGACCGACACAGTAGCCGTTAAGACATTATTATTAAGGATCGCGTACAGACTCGCGAGTAGATGATTTGATTTTGGTTTTTCCCCAAGTTTCAGTTTCGTTGTCTATTTATCGCCGTACATTGCGTGGTGCGGCATGCTAGAGTTAAGATATTAGCATATAGGGGATAAAACCCGTGATTCAGCGTTAATTACGCAGAAGCGTATATCGATTACGCACTTTACCGCGTATATAAGCAAAATTAAGCGTGGTACGTTGACAACTGCGTAGATGCGAGCCGATCACACGTCAATGAATTACCGTGATGGCGAGTCCGACATAGTCCGACGCGTCCGATATAAGAACATTGCATCCGCGCGATCCAAGTCAATGAATGATACCGACGTGTTCGTCGAGCGTCGGAGAAGACGTTCACAGCGCTCTCCGAGAACCCTAACCTCTCTGCAGCGAAAATCTTGCAGAGACCTCGCGCGAACAAACGATCGTTACCAATGGCCTACCGAGATCCTAGTTAGGCCCTATACCGAGTTTTACCCTGATCCGACCTTTTTTTTTTTTTTTTGTTGACGCAGGGAAATCTTCCACTACTGGGATCCCGAGAGCTAATAGGCTTCCGGTTTGCCCAGTAGCCCCCCGTTTGACAGGGGGGAAGACCCCCTCAGACCCCGGGGAGGGCCCGAGGGGAGTGTGGGATTGCATAGCATGCACATCGCCCGCGATACTGCATGCATGCCCTGCCCACTAAAACCCTGCGGGTGTCCTACCTGGCATCGCTGGGAGTGCCCGGGAACATTGATTATTGCGTCCGGTGCACTCCCCGATGCCGAGCCTTTCGGCTCCCAGCGCTGAGCCTTTGGGGCTCTGTGGCTCAGCGAGCCAATATATCTGTTTGCGGCGGGGTGTGGACACCACCTACCCCGCCGTCCCTCTCGTTGTTATGGGAGTCTATGGGTCGACGCCCCGGAGTCCCGCCGGGGCGTCGACCCTCCCATCCTCCGGGCGCTTTCCCCATCGGGGAAGGCGCACGGAGGTACGGCACCACTCCTGCTGCCCCTTTGTGGGCAGCGGTGCTCCCCCCGGCGTCGTAATCGGGCAGGGGGGGCGGGCGGGCCCCGTTCCCAAGGAAGCGGGGACCCGCAAATATCCCTTTTGGGATGGGTCCGTCGACAAAGCGGGGGGGGGGGGGGGAGAGGGGCTCACATCCCCCAGCGGCGACGGGCCCCCCCGAAAGGGGGCGGATAAAAAACAACGCCGGACGGAGAGCGGGCTAGTACGGGCCCGCCGTCGCCCCGGTGTTCCCCCGTTAACGGGGGGAGCGAGCCTCCAACGAGTGGTAAGGCCCGCGGCAACCAAGACAGACCTCCGCCGGCCTTCATCCGCCCCCTTCCTACCGTCATCTGTCCTCCTCGTCTGAAGAGGAGGACAGGACACGCGGACCACAGCGCCGTTTAGGCGGCAACCGTGGCCCGCTGTCATCCTCACTACTGCCGCCGCCGCCCGAACAACGGCGCAACGCCCGCCGCCGCGTCAACGGCGGCGACGGCCGCCCCAAATCCACCGCGCTCCCCGCCCTGTTCCGGGCCACGGCCCGGGGGGCGCCCGCTCGCGTTGGGCGGCGGCGCCGGTCGCGCCGCCGCAGCCGTCGCGGCGGCGGCAGCCACTCGTCGTCGCCGTCCTCACTGTTAGTAGGGGGGTTTTCTTCCCCCCTCCTGCTCCTTTCCGCCTCCTCTTTGGCGGACATTACCTGACCACAAAAGGTCAGGAATGCCCGCCATTTGTCCCCCCCCCCGACCATCGCCGCCACGACAGCCGGGAGGGAGAGGTCGTTACCGACCGCGTTCATCAGGACACGGCGCTGTTCCGACCACGCTGGACAGAACTCCAGCGTGTGCTGCGCCGTGTCCCTCTCCTCGTCGCAGTGGTGACACCGCGTGGTGGCCTCCTTCTTTATGCGACACAGGTACTCGCCAAAACATCCGTGGCCTGTGAGCACCTGTGTCGCATGGTACGAGAGTCTTCCGTACCCCCGACTGCCCAGCCATTCGGCTAGGCAGGGTCGGACGGCGTCGACGGTCCTTTTGCCGGCGAGAGTCGGATCAGTTAGATACTCCCGCCATCTGGCCAGAAGGGCCGCCCTCTCCTGGAGCCTTACGGCCCGACGAACCCTGTTCGTGATTGGGATCCCCCCAGCCCGCAGCTCTTTGGCGCGCCGATGTACCTCGGCGCGCTGTCTGGCCGCGAGCTCCAAGGGGGGGAGCCCGGACAGGGTCGTCGCCGCTGCGTGCGAGACGGTGCGGTACGCCCGTGACACTCTTTGGGCTACCGGGCGCTGCACTCGGCGTAGTATCGCCTTGATGCGCCCAGAGCCCTCCGCCTCTGGGACCCACACCGGGGCCCCGTAGAGTGCCACGGCGTGCACCGTCTCGGCGTAAAGCCGGCGAGCACGACCGCTCGCCCCTCCCAGGTTCGGCATAAGCCTTGCGAGGCTGTTAGCCACGCCGAGAACCCTGGGAGCCAGGCGAGCAAAGTGCTCGCCAAAGCTCCAGGTGCCGTCCAACCAGAGGCCCAGAAGTTTCATCTGGGCCCCCACGGGGATACAAGTACCCTCAACCATTATGTGGGCCACGGGTGGCCTTGTTCCCCGGAAGCAGCGGCGGTCGTAAAAATAGACCGCCTGCGTCTTCTCGGGGGCCACCCTTAGGCCCACCCTCCTCATTGCGGCCACCACGCAGGCCACCGCGACGTCGGCCCTACGTCGGGCCTCATCCCAGTTGTCGCCCTCGACCCCCAGGAAGGTGTCGTCGGCAAACCCGCTCAGCCAACACCCCGGGGGCAGGGCGGCACGCAGGACGGCGTCGTATGCCAGGTTCCACAATAGGGGGCCGAGCACCGACCCCTGTGGAACCCCCCGCACAACGGTCCTCACCCTCAGCGCACCATCCCGGTTTACGTAGGCCAATCTCCTGTCCCGGAGATAACCATACATCACGGCCGTGAGGTAAGGGGGGACGCGGTGACGCTCGAGCGCCCCCCTTATGACCCTCCAGGGCAGGGTGTTGAAGGCGTTCGCCACGTCGAACGAAACGCCCAGCAACACCCCGCCCGCCTCCGCCACGGCCTCCGAAAGGGTTCGGATGCGTTCGATCGCATCCACTGTGGACCGGCCCTCCCGGAAGCCGTACTGGTCCGGCGACAAGTCCGGACCAGTCCGGGACAGGTGCCGGACGAGGCGGTCGGCAATTATGCGCTCAAAGAGCTTGCCCACCTTGTCCAGCAGGCAGATTGGCCTGTACGCCGAGAGTGAGTCGGCGGGTCGTCCTGCCTTCGGGATGAAGACCAGTTTGGCCATCTTCCACTCCCGGGGAAACCGGCCTCCCCTGAGGCACCGAGTATACAGCGCACACAGGTGTTCGGCCAGTTCCCCCACGGCCAAGGACCATGCTTTTCCCGGGACGCCATCGGGCCCCGGAGCCTTGCCGGCCTTCAAGCGCTTGATTGCCCTTGCCAGCTCGGCTGTCTGGACCCCGAGCTCCTCCTCGTCCCATTCTATCTCGGGCGGGGCGGGACCCCCGTAGTTCCTCTCTTCCGGGTCATCCGGAAAGAGGGTCCCGACCACCTCCTCGAGAAGCTCCGGGTCCAGGGTCTCCGTCGCTGGGGGCGCCCAGGCTCTGAGTTTGTTCAGAACCATCTGATAGGGGCGCCCCCATGGATCCCCCTCCAGGGCCCTCAGCAGCTCATCCCATGCTCGGTCCTTGGCCGCCTTAATCGCCCCGGAGAGGGCCCGTCTGGCGGAGCGGTAACCCTCTCCGGCCTCCTCGAGTCGGTGCGGGTCCCGGCTCCTCCGGGCCCGCAACCAGACTCTCCTGGCGTGGACGGAGGAGCGCCGTAGCTCGGCGATCTCCTCCGTCCACCAGTACGACGCTCGACGCGGACGAGGCTTGGATCGGGGCATACCCGCGTCACACGCGGTGGCCATCACTTCCCCGATCCATCTGGCTGCCTCATCCACGTCTTCGAAGGCGTCTGGTGAGGCGCCCTCAAACCACACTGAGGCCTGGATCGCGGGCCCTGAACATGTCCGGGTCCAGTTTCCCCAATGCCCACCTCGGGAAGCTTCGCGCCGCCTCGCGGCGGCGGGCCAGCACCTCCGAGGGGGTGACCGAGAGGACCATCTCTATGTAGCGATGGTCCGACAGAGTCTCCACCTCCTCGGCCACCTTCCACCCCGTGATGCGGCGCGCGGCGGGGGGGTTCGCCCACGTGATATCTACAATGGAGCCCCCCCGATGTCGCACACAGGTCTGCACGGACCCCGCGTTCAATACGCAGAGCCCGAGGCCCGCCGCCCATCTCTCGAGAATCCTTCCCCTGGCATCGGTGACCGGCGACCCCCATAACGCCGACTTGGCGTTAAAGTCGCCGGCCACCACGACCGGGCCGGGAAGGACCCTCGACACGCAGCCCCAGAGGCTGTCGAGGGACGCCTCAAACCGGGCAGCTGTCACGTTGGGGGATATATACACCCCCACAACCGTGACGCCGCCCCATTTGACGGAGACAAACCCGTCGCCCGTCTCAAGACGAGTGCAGGCGACGGGGGTCTCCGTCATCCGCCACGTTATGGCTACGGAGCCGCACCGGTCTACCGCCCAGCACGGGTGGTCCGGCGGCACCCGGTACGGCTCCGCAGCCACCCCCCAGGCCACTGCCGCGCTCTGCCATCGTGTGCAGAAAAACGTCCTGGGCGGCGCGGCAGTGGTTGAGGTTTGCTTGTAGGATCCTCTGAGCCATTACTTAATATACCCCGGCCTGAGGTCCTCCTCCTGCACCGCCTCCCGATCGTTATCAGGTTGCGTCCCCGTTACAGCCGGGGACTCTGCACCCTCGCCCCGCGCGGAAGGCGGCGCCTCCATGGGCAGCGGCAGCGGTGGCGGGGCCTCCCCGTCGCTCTTCTTCCTTCTCTGAGGGAGCGGTTGCTGCTCATCGCTGCTACTACCGTCCCCCAACCGCCCCGCCGCCGCCGTCGCCCTCT
Organism: Leptothorax acervorum; assembly: GCA_035220615.1. NCBI lineage: Eukaryota > Metazoa > Arthropoda > Insecta > Hymenoptera > Formicidae > Leptothorax > Leptothorax acervorum. The sequence continues at coordinate 17,310 of JASTWQ010000792.1, forward strand.
TTTTGGGCAACTTTATGGAGACCGTCTCCACGCTGGTAATGGTCGGGAGGCGCGAGGGCACGGCCTCCACCTCCATCGCTTCGTCCTCGGCGGCCCCTCCTCGGGAGGGTGGTGGTCTCGTCGCGGTGGCCCTGCTGCCAGGTTTGGCCTTACGCCTGGCCGGGCCGCAGGCCCCGCTTCCCGCCCTGTGTCCAGACGGCCTCCCGAGATCGGCGCAAACCGGACAACAGGGCGTTGCCCCGCAATCTCGGGCTCTATGGCCTTCCTCGCCGCACCGATAACATCGGGTGCTGCGGTCCGCGGCGCTGGTGCAGCTCGCCCTAACATGGCCTCCCTCCAGGCATCTGAAGCACTGGAGCGGGCGCGCCCCTAGCGGCTGCACCCTGACCGCGAACCACCCCACGTGGAGTTTGGCACCCCCACCGCTGATGGCGTTGGCCGCCGTCAGGGGGCACCTCACCCAGGCGGTCCCCAGGCCATTCGGTCCTCTCCTCCGCGGCCCTACCTGTACCTGAACAGGCAGACAGCCGCCGGCCTCGGCCACCGCGGCCGCCAGCTCCTCCGTCGTTATCGAGTCTTCTATGTCCAGGACCCGGACCTCGCCTGTTTTCACGGGCCTGGACACTTTGACTCCCTTCCTTCCGACGAACAGCGCCGCCATGCGATTGGCGAGCGCGTCCGCCTTGGCGGCACCATCCGTTCCGGGGACCTCGATTAGGAGGGCCCCGGTTTGTGCCCTCTTCGGCCTGAGGCCGCCCTCGATACCCAGCTCCGTGAGGGAGATACTACGTCGAGCCTCTCTCATTAGCTCTTCGTAGTCCCCCCCGGAGCTGGTGAGGGTAACCGCCGCGGTGCGTGGCGGTTTCCTTTTCCCGGCCCCGCGCCCTTTGCCGAGTTTGGCCTGGCCTGCTGTCCCGGCTTGCGGGGCTTTAACGGCGGCGGCGCTCCGCCGAGCGGGGTCTTTCTTCCCCGCGGCGGCCCCGCTCGCCGCCTGCGCCGCTTGCCTCCTTGCCGCTTTGGCCGCTCCCCCCCTCCTCACCACCGCCGCCCAAGTATTGGGCTCATCGGCGGCACTTGTGGAGGGGGTAGGGCCGACCCTGTCGAGCCGCGCCCCCGCTGAGGGGCCGGGGCCATCGGTAGTGGTCGCCCGATTTTTGGCCCCGCCGCCGGTGTTGGCGACGGCGGCGGCGGCGGCCACGGATCCCCCTCTTTTGACGGCGGCGGTCGCCACAGGCTCGGTCCTCCTCGCCTTTTTCCCCTTGGCGGGGACTTCCGCCTTCATGGCCCTTGTCCCCGCCCCGCGGGCAGCATCCTTCCTCGGGGAGGGGAGTGTCGCACCAAATTTTCCCCCCATCGGGCCCAATATACCCGGGGCCGTGTGCCGCATTCTCTCCATCATTTCGGAGAACATCACCCTCATCTGATTTGTAATCTTGAAGGTGATCCTCTCCTCAATGGATTGCTCGGCGGATGCCGCCCGCATCGGCGGGACCGCGGAGTCGAGCAGGGCCGGCTTTTTCCCACCCAGGGAGGGCCTATATGCCGCCGGCATACCCTCCCTCTGGATGGTGGCCAGCACCCCTAGCCTCCTCTCCTCCACCGTCCCCTCCACCGTTTCTATTTCCTCGGAGGAGGAGGAGGGCAGGATGGGCTTAGCGCTCGTTTTCGCCCTTCTCGCGCGCAACCCCACCCCGGGCGAGTCCGGGCGGGCACCCGACGGAATCGGAGGTGGCACAACCTCCACCTCCATGGGCGTCTCCCTTGTTCGGGATTGCCGGAGGTCTTCCATCATCGCCTGGAGTCTTCTGTTTTCCTCCCTGAGGACGGCGACCTGCTCCCGCAGTTCCTCCACCTCGACGTCCCTAACGGCATCTTTCTGCTGGCCCATTCTCTCGACCATTTGCGTCACGGCTGCCGTGATTGTGGCAGCCGCGCTGTTGAGACAGCCCTTATCCGTTCCCCTTAGGCTGGCCGCCGTGGTGCAGACCTTGTCGATGGTGCGTATCTCATCGAGGATCCGCACCGTGAGGTCAGCCATGGGCGCCATTCGCAGCTCCTCCAACATTTCCCTCTCCTTAGCCTTACGGTTCCTGGAGAGGGAGGGAGCCACCGCGGGGTCCGACAGGTCCTTGACCCTCCTCGCTTCTTTCTCCTCCTCTTTCGCGGCGAGGCGAATCTTTTTGGCCTTGTATTCGCCAGTAGTTACAGGCCTTTCCCTCGTCCTGGAGGTGCTCCTGGCCCGCGACCCACCATCCTCAGCGTTTGTGTGGACGGAGATATCCGTCCCGCACGAGCGGACCGATGTCCGCGAGCCGGCCGACCTCAACCTCTCCCTCACGGGCTCGGGGCCGGTTCCCCCCGCGGCGCAAGACGCCCGCGAGCCGACGGACGCGGACCTCTCCCAGATGGGCCCGGCCCCGTTGGTGGGCTCGGGTCTAACCTCGTCCAACGCCCTATCCAGGCTCCTATGTAAGCCGCCTATTTTCTCCCCAGTTGTTTGAATCCGGGGAACGTAAACGGCAAGGATTCTGCCCCCACCATCTAAGGCAGACGGGGAGGCCGCCCGCAACCCAGGGGCACCACCCGACCGCGTTTCCGAAGCGCTCCTATCCCTAGCGCTTTTTGGCCCTCCAGCCGTCGGTTTGACGGTCCTGGAGGGCCTATCCTTGCCCGCCTCCTTCTTGGAGGCACCGAGTCCCTCGCCAGTCGGCGTAGCCGTCCTGGGGGACCTGACTTTTTTCTCCTCCTCTTGGGGTTGGGAGACCCCGGACTTCTTTTCGACATTTTTAGTCACTAATTTTCTTTTATTGTTCATTTTTCATATGTGTATCCCTCCCTTTCTCACGTCTCATGTGCCTGTGTGTGAGTGTATGTGTACGTGTGCACGGGTCCGCAAGGCCCCATACCGGGGGGTCCGGGAGGCCCAGGAGCATCGAGCGCGCGAAGGACAGTGGCCTCGGCGGTGGCCCCCGCGAGAACGAGCACGGTCCCATCCGGTCACCAACCGGCAGTACTCGCCCCCGCGAGATTATTCGCCCGCTGGTGGGGCAGCCAGGTCATGCTGGTTAAGCCGACCCGGGCCTCTGTACTATCGGGCGCCCAGGGAATGTCGAAAACCCTGTTTAACCGCTGTACCCTCTGCCACGACGCGCGCACGACAACCCGAGCCCCCGGAGGCCCCCGGCGGTAGCCCGCGGACCCGATTGTGAGTGTAATGTGTAGTGTGTGAGTGTGAGTATGGTTTGATTTCGGGGTTTTCCTTCCCCTAGGCCGGTTGCTAAAGAGCTGTCGAGCCCGGCCTGCCCGCCCCTCACTGCTGCCAAGGCAGCCGAACCGTCCGAGCCGCGAAGCGGCCCGGGCGGTCCATCGTCCCAGGTCGCCTGGCCCCGACCTCGGAATACGTCCGAGCGGCCCAGACAACCCTCCACCCCTCACGGACCGAGGGACCACGTCCCCGGTGTGCAGCCGTGAGTGTGGGTTCCTCCCCGCCCCTGATCCCGGACCATGTCCGAGACCCGGGACGAGAAGGGTAATCCCGCTCTCTTTCCCTGCCGGAGCACCGGCGTGCAATGGGTCCGAAAAGCGGGATCTTCCCCTCCCTCTCAGCGGGACGGCATCCCTGCCCGCTTCGAGACGGGGGTACCCCCTGCCCCAAACCCCACCCCGTGGCGCGGTGGGAGGTGCGAGCTCCCCCCTAACGGCCCCGGCCGGCCGGGCGATTTTTATAGAGGCCGCCCACCTCGCGGACCCTGAAAAGGGCCCCCCGGTTTTCGCCAGCCTCGCGGCTGACGGAGATTACGGTTTGTGGTGTGCTCTTGGACCCCGATCCTCGCCACCGGGCTTTCCCGACGGTCCTAGGCCGCCGGTACTACCCCAGTGGGTCAACGGATCAAAGGGGAGCCCCCTCACCCAACGAATTGGGTACCTTCGTCAAGGTGGCACACCGTCGAGGGGGACCCTGATCCGACCTGGCTGCAGTCAACTTCCTGCAGGAACATCTTCTTCAGGAACAAACCACAGGGATGACTTCACTGAGTTTCAAGGAAGCCCACGGACCGACTCCCGTCGTTCTACGAACCCTCTGCAACAAAATCGTTGCAGACACCTTCCCCGAGGAAAAGTCCGTCATAGGTGCGTTCGCGAGAGCCTAATTGACACGTCTGTCAAAGTCCCGTTCTAGTCCGACGATTCTGCAGGAAGACCACTGCAGAATGTGAAAAAATTGAAATAATTGTTCGGAGGGTCCTTAAGGGATGCCAATTAGCATAACTATCGCGTTGCAATTTGAATTTGATCGTTCTGCAACTAACTTCCTGCAAGAACGTCATCGCCGGGAAAATGCGTTATTTCCCGTTATATTAGTAGATAAGGATCATCTGTGATAAAAGGCGATGTTATATATCCATAAATGACGAAATTGCGCCGTACCTGTGAATACATGTAAAAGCACATAATATGTCATATGTAATTTCTCAAATATACATCCCGAGACACGTTTCCAGTATTACGAGAGTACGAATATCGACTATACGACATTCCTATGTGTTTGTCGGACTTATCGATTTCCTGCGTAGCAACGATCAGGCGATGTGACGTCATCGTCACTCGAGACAAACAAGAGTGGGGGTAACCCTCTGCGTGGGGACGTGCGACGTAGCGAGCGAACGCTCGTGGTTAGTCGTCCGGGAGATCTCAGAGAGACAACTCAATACACGAAACTGTCTAGTATTCGCGAACGTTCTCGAACGAGAGAATCTCATATACAACCGGCGAGGCCCGCGTACGGAGCGATATCCGGATATATCACGTATCGTTGATAAGTGCGGGCGACTTATAACGAATAGTGCGAATTTATACATCCGTATACGAAACAGAGGACAATCATGCGGGGGAATATTATATATTCTCATAACGACCGGTGACACCCATGTTGCGGACGAACATTCGTGATTATTCGAGAATTGTCGAATTTTACACGCGACACGCGAACTGTGATATACGATAACGTTGATACACCACGAGTGACTGTAAATCATCGTTGATCGAACTGAATGACTATATTTATTCTGAATTTATTGAATAAATACATTGTTATACAAAAGTGATATCCTCAGTGTCTGAAATCATTCGACGATATCCTGTGACCTGTCCTGAGTCACCTTCTAAGCGGTAGATACATGCGAGATCACCGTTCCTACGAAAATTAAGTGCGAGTCAATGCATATTAATTACGTTATACGTATACGGTATACGATACTTACCTGAGATTCTGCGACGATCCTGATGGTGTGACATCCGTGACGATCCAGTGGTCCAGAGCATCGTTGGTAGTAAGCGGCTTCTACGAAGGAGGTCCATCCGTGTATGACGATACGCCGTGCGGCCAGCAGCAGTCCGGAACACCTGAAAAAGAGAAAAAGGGGAATTAGTCGACAGATACGGTTAGTAGTATACTTACCTTTCTCGGTTTAACGGGTAAAATCGAGTGGCGACCGTGTTTCACGAATTTTCAACATTTTCGGAGATTTAAATGAATGAGTCGTATCGCGCGTGCACCTACGTGTCCAGTTACAACCTAACCTTGCAGCCGCCCACTTCGGGACGGCGGCAAGTAGCGGCCGAGCACGGTACGAGACCAACCGAGGGAACCTCCACGAGGAAGATAGGAGTACCACAGGGGCACATCTTTGATCCTGGTGGACCAGCGGCTCCTGCCGCCTACTTCGGGGTGGCCGCGAGGAGCGCCACAGGGACATCTCACGGATCCCTGTGGATGAGAGGCCCTTCCGGGCAGTCGATAGCTAGTAAGTTAGGCGTTCGCGAAGCCCATAAGGCACGGCCAATTGGCAGTTTTGTTACTTTACATTAAATGTAATTTGTAATTCGGTTTATGTCACGCGGTTCACTGTTTACTTCTCGTTTGACTCACGCTAACAACAAAATTACGTTTGATTTCACTTTAACTTTACGCGTGCGAGAATCGAGCGAAAAGTTGCGCAAATAGGTACGAACCACGCACAATCTCCGGGATAAACTCACGCGAGGTCAACGACGGGGACCTGGTACACACTTTGTACCAATCGGCGTCAGCATGTGATAACGGGTTCGCTAAGTAGCCACCTAGATGTTTTCTCCGAGAACAGATGGTCGATACGCGCTATTTTAGACCTGTTACATACGCCTAGTGGTTCAGCGGCAATGTCCGACGACGCGTTCGAGAATGAGATCTGATATCGGAAATGCGATAGTGCAGGCGCGTTGCGATGGACCTGGTACACGTCCCTATCGGGTCGGCGTCGAAATCCGACAACGCGTTCACTAAGTAGCTAAGCAGGCGTCTTCTTCAGGAACTAAGTCTCGTAACGTGTTAGTTGAGACCTGGTATACGCGTATAGTAGGTTGGCGACAATGTCCGGTTACGCGTTCTAAAATTAGAATCGATATCGGAAATTCGATAATGGCGACGCGTTGCGGGGGACCTGGTACACGTCCCAGTCGAGTCGGCGTCAAAGTACGATGACGCGTTCGCTAACTGGCCACGTGGGGGTCATCTCCGAGAACTGACTGCAGGGACGTCCTCTCGAGGACCTAGGACACGGGCCTAGGGGGTCGGCGTCAAAGTGGTAGGTCCAGAAATAGACCCAGCCGGTTTCCGCCTGGAAGTCGGCCAAACGATCGAGGGGCATCCCAAAGAGGCTGCGCATAGGTCGGCGTCAACATCGGAGCACCAGAAACATCCACGGGCAACTTCTCCGAGAAAGTCGACTGCCAACCGACTAAAGAGCATCCCCGAGAGGGTGCGCACAGGTCGGCGTCAACCTCCGACCCCGACTTAAAAATTCGACAACCTGGTGCAGCGGTGCCGTCTGGGGAGGTCCCACACAGTGTACCGGCAGCGGAAATTTCCATGTCGGGTCCCCACGACAGGAGTTACGGGGCACACACACGTCAACCATGCGAAAACAGCGTGTCGGCATGTGCAAAAACATGCAAAAACGTATGACGTCAGCGTGGCGTGATCGCGAGATTGCGAATAACAACCCATGAGTGGGGATAGCTCGAGTGGTAGGGAGCCACAGCGAGCAACGTTGCTCTTGGCGGTCTATCGGATACAGTCGTAGCGTGCGGACGTTCTACGCATACTGTATATAACAACCGGTAACTCCCGCGTGATTGCGCGTTAAATTTCTCGTTCTACAATAGCGAGCGGTGAATAGCCACCTTCTGTAAACGACACATTGCGTGCGTGAACTGAAACATTGTAACAATTACAAGTAATTAACGATTTATAATAAATAGTTCGTCTTTAGTGAAAGTCGTGTCTCAAGATTACTTTAACGTACTTACCTTCTACTCACCTTGTCCCACGGCGGTGATACAACGTTGTCCATTGACTCCTTGGTGAAGCGAGACTCCGGGGAAGTTCATCTTCGGCGACGATCCATCCTGGGCAGGAACCTGAAACAGAAGAAAATAAATTAGTATCGTTAATAATCGAGGCCAGCGGATATCCGGTACGGAGAGCGCAGCGACGGTGATGGTCCACGGGGCATCCACCTACAACACAAAGCGAATATTTAATAAGCGTTAATAATTAATATATGCGAGCGGTAACTTGGTATGCGGTGACGCGAAGATCCAGGGGACCCGGCATCTGTGAGCAGCTACCTGGTATGCGGTGAAGCGAGGATCCGGGGAAGCGGCAGCGACGGTGATGATCCATCGGGGATACACACCTGCAACAGAGGGGAGAAATTACCCTACCTTATAATAGAGATTACATCTCGAGCACACCTTCTCGGTAGTTATAGGTCAAACCGAGTGGCGACCGTGATTTTGGAAGTGATTACGCGACTCCCACACTCTCAAACGGCCGTGTCCGGTCACAACCTAACCTTGCAGCCGGAAGCTGCATTGGCGACGCCACTGTCTGGACAGCGCACGGCGGACCGGGGAGATGAAGCAGACCGGACCAGCGCTGGGCCGACCAGAGTCCTGCCGAGGATTGTCGGCGTGGAGACATGCGCCAAGAGGGTGGTCATCCGCCCGTCCGAGTAAGTCGAGAGGCGCCAGAGGTTCGATTCGTGCTTTTCTCTATGTCGGGAGTTATTCGCAGTCGCTTGCCGACGATAAATTGTTCCATTTCGTTCAGTTTTCCATTTATATACGATCACGTCGAGATGCGTTACTTTGATTGTCTTTTCTTCTTTGTCGGTTATTTGATTTAAGGGGGGAAACCCATTCGTCGGGTCAAAAAATGCATGATTTTTAGGAATTTTTCTTCTCGGGTATAATGACTCCAAACGCTTTGAAATTTTTATGACATTGTAACATATAATTGAAGATTACAAAATAATTTTTTCGTGCAAAATTATTGCAATTTAATATAAAAATGGCGGTCATTTACATCTCGCCTCGCTAATCACTGTGTGCAGGATAGCGTCCTTAATTTTTATCTGAAACCAAAAAACCAAAGTTCTTTTTAAAGCTTAGGATAGTAGCTTCGATATGACATTGAGATATTTAAAAAAAAATTGCAATTGCATGTTTTTTCACAGTTTATGTATTTTTTGCATAAAAAATGACATTAAAATGTCAAAAAAAACGTTAAAAAAATTTTTTTCCAAAAATCAGAAAATGTCATATTCAAGAGAATTTAATTATCTTTAAAATGAGCCGTAATAGAGTCCAATTGGTTCAGTAGAATTTTTTCAATCGTGCACACAAATCAAAAAAACACGTTTCGAGAAAAACGCGTTTAAAGTTTTTGAAGGTAATACAGGGTGCAGCTCGCCCGGCTCGTCTACAAGCTGTAACTTCGTAAATACTTTAGATATCGACTTGAAATTTTCAGGGGATATTCTTGAATAGTTTAGCAATCGATTAAGACTATTTCCAAAAAATCGATTTTTTGGACCCGACGAATGGGTTTCCCCCCTTAATCCTTGATTCGCGTTTATGTGATAAGAGCCTAAATATTAAGATTATTTTGTACCGGCGTACGATACGAGTACGCGATTCAAGACTGTACGGCCGACTGCCGTTAGATTAAGGATATATTTTCGTTATTTCATGGTTATTAGAAGCCACTCATGGCGATAAATAGTTATTTATGTTTCCTTTTCCGTTTCTTTGATTTTCCATCGGTCGTGCGAATCGATACGATCCGAGAGTTGATCGGAGTCGCCCAGACGACTCAACGTTATATGCTATATAAGGGGATAGCCCCATGATTCAGCGTTATCGCGCGTCAGCGCAAACTCTTACACGCGTCCGAGCGTGTTGCAGCCGAATAGATGCATCGTGCCGAGAAGTCGCGTCACGTGAAACATATCGCGACAAGGCGACTCGTGAGCGTTGTTATGACGTCATCAAACACCGCGATAGCGATTACGACCAAGTCGAAGGCTTGTGCCGGGATATCATGTCACATGCATAGTCCGAGCAAACTAACGTCGTTAACGTGTCAATCAGATGCTAATTAAGGGATATTTGATGGTCAATTAGAATTTTGCGTCATGTGCCGGAAAATCTTGGCACACACCTTGTACGACCAAATGGCCATCGGGAATGGTCCGCGGAGGTCCTAAATAGCATAACTAGCGACTTTCGCCCTGATTCGACCTGGGTGCCGGACACCTTCCCCTGGAACAACCGTGTGCGCACATCTCAACGGGCCACCAGGAGTGCAGCGCACCGACTCCCGTCGACCTACGACGAATGTGCCGGAAGTTCGACTCCAGGACCATCTACGGGGAACGGACCACCAGGGATGCCTTTTCGAGCCCATTGCGAGTCCCAATATCGTTGTCCCGCATCGATCCATCGATTGTGCCCGAAAATCATGTAAAACCGTTACGATAGTAATAAAAGTTATATCGAGGGGCATAATTAGATGCCAAGTAACGCTAATATCGCAGTCCCGTGAAAATCCGACGAAGTTGCCGCGAAAACCTGGCACACATGTACGAGCTGAAAATTAATCATATATGCGTAATCAGCGAACAGTCATCAGTGTGGATGCAAAGCCTGAGCGATCTGCGTAGCCTAGATTAGGAAATTCATACATAATCCGATATTCGGGTATAACGCGTAAAATCGAGTTATATTACACATTCGAGCGGTATAAGAGATAGTTTCCGGCGAGCGAGAAACATAACGAGCAGACAAACAAAATTCCTGAGTGTTTGTCGAACATGTTTATTTGATGTGTAGTTACGATCAGGCGATGTCTACGTCACGGCTGATGCAATAACAAGAGTGGGGATACCCACTAGGTGGGGGTCGCGCCCATCGACCAGCGAACACTCGAGGAGTCTATCGGGAGAGCTGGTACCGACAACACGTATCCGTTATAGCTCTCATGACAACCGGTGATCCCGCGTACGGAGCGATATCCGGCAGACCGCGAATATCATAGGATTTCGCGACGTTACGAAATTGTGCGAGATATACGCGAAGCGAGTATAAGTGACTGACGGGAGAGCGTTCATCGTATATGACACGACTCTCGATACAACCGCGGATCCGACATACCGTGCGATATCCGACAATTATTCGCGAATCGTGTGTGTGAGCGACACTTGTGAAATTTTCCGATTTCGACATCCGTGTACGAAACCAAGGACAGTCATACGGGAGGATACTGCGTATTCTCGTGACAACCGATGATACCCGTGTTGCGGATAGTTGGACGATTTATTCCGAGTTAACGCGATTTATGCACCACTAGCGAACTGTAACTAACGATCACGACGCGACACCGCGGGTGATAGGAAAATCACTGTGAATCGAAATGTAATGACTGTTTATTCAATTATACATGAATAAATACAATGTTATTAAAAGTGATATCCTGACAAAATAAAAGGAAAAAAACCAAAAAAAATAAAAAAAAATAAAAAAAAATCAATTTTTTATATTTTTCGAGTCTTAGAAAAATTTCAGAAATTTTCAAAAATTGATCCAAAATTTGTGGGTCCATTATGCGTTTCTCGTCGAGTACTACCCGTAGGAATAGTCTCCCAGAGTCCGATTTTGCCTTCCCTTATTGATGCTCCTACAGAACTTGGAAAAATATTAAAAAAAATCTTCAAAAATTAATTTCTCGAAAACGTATAATTAGATTTTGGAACACCTGTGCGTACGTGTAGGGGGGAGGGCCCCCTACAACATATATAAAAAACATCAAATTCTACGGTCACGTTTCAAATGGCGGCCGTTTAAAAAAAAGAAAGAACTTTGAAGCTCTATATCTCCGAAACTATAACAGATAGAGGGGTGGACCAAAGGACCAAAAGTGTAGGGCTCGTCGAGAACTATAAGACGCCTCAGTCGTCCAATCCTCCAAACCAACAGAAAACAAGAAAAAGTTTCGAAAAATACTTCAAAAATTAATTTCTCGAAAACGTATCGTTAGATTTTGGAATGCCTGTGCGTACGTGTAGGGGGGAGGGCCCCCTACAACATATATAAAAAGCATCAAATTCTACGGTCACGTTTCAAAATGGCGCTTGTTTTAAAAGTTTGAAGCCCTATATCTCCGAAACTATAACAGATAGAGGGATGGACCAAAGGACCAAAATTGTTGGGCTCGTCGAGAACTATAAGACACCCTAGTCGTCCAACCCCAAAAACAAAAAAAATTTTCAAAAAAACTTAAAAATTATTTTCTCAAAAACATCGTTAGATTTTGGAACGCCTGTGCGTACGTGTAGGGGGGAGGGCCCCCTACAACATATATAAAAGGCATCAAATCCTATGGTCAGGATTCAAAATGGCAGCCGTTTGAAAACTTTGAAGCTCTATATCTCCGAAACTAAAAGGGGTAGGGGGATGAGCCAAAGTTCCACTTGTAGGGGAGGTCAAGCCCTACAACTCGTCCTGAGACCCCAAAGTTCCAGTTCCAACCGCTTAGACGCTACAGCGAATTAAAGGCATATTGTCTTTTTTTGGCTGTATCTTTTAAAGTAATCTTGATATCGACAATCGCCTGTGGCTCTACGCGTTTGACGAGATGCCGAAGCAGATGCAACAATGAAAAAATTGGGGCGTCTAACCTTTTTTTTTTTTTTTTTTTGTTTTCGCAGGAAAAGGGGAAATGCCTTACGCATTCGACCGGGGGCCGGCCACCCGGGATATGTGGGACTTGCACCCACTAAAACCCCTCTCCCTTAAACACACAGAACACGTGGACATAGTCAAGACACAAGAACTACAACGAGGCACTACTTTCATGTCCGACCATCCACACACGCACACAAGCGACCGAAGAAACATAAACCATAAAACAAAACATCCGACCACACGAGGATCTGCCACGGAGGGACGTTCCACTCCCGGGAGAACATGACACCTAGTCCAAGGACCCAGACGTGTCCGTGGCCCTTCGACCGCCTCAGGAGAGTGACCGATAATCATAGCCGCGGGCAGCCATATCATCGGCACCTCCTTCATTAGCTGCGGGGCGATGTCACCCGAGAAATGCCAACGTCCCGCCACACAACACATACATGAAACTGCTCCCGCGACATGTACGAACGAAATCAAAAGAGGAGAGATCATCTATACCCGAGGAAGTCTCCGCATGTTACTAACACTTTTTACTCGGGCCCGGCTCCGGGGACCGACTTCACTGGCCGAATAACAGAATGAAACCCGGCAAAAGACAAATCGCGCCCCCCTCCCGACCCAGGCCAAAAGAGGGAGGGGCCAGAAGGAGGGTACGAAAGACACCAACGTGGGACCACCCGCCACCCCGCCACGGAGGCCTCCCGGGGACGACCAACCGCGACCCACCGCCACGAGGGTTCCCGATTCCATCGACGCGGCGATGGGTCGGGACCCGAAAAGCGGCGAGCGACAAGCCGCGGCCGGCCGACCCCGCAAGAACCCAGCACCGCGGCAGCAAGAGACACCCGAGAACACACAAGACAACAGACAAGAAAAACAAAAAGCCCAGCCGCACAAACACCCGACCGGGAACGCGCAAACCAGGAGCCGCCCGGCCCCGGCCCCCCCCATCCCCAGGGATCCGGGACCATTGCTTGAGCAATGGGTCGGACCCCGAAGAGGAGAGCAGGCCGCGCCCGACCGAGTCCCCGCCAGCGCGGGCCGAGCAAGGAGGCCGCACACCAGGGCACCCAAACAAATCTTATCCAGAAAGTAAGTTTAAGGAAAAACCGGTCTCACCCCAAGTGAGGGGTGGGAGGGGGGCTATTATTATTTAGTAAGACTAACCCTTAAAACATAAATCACGGTGGACCCGGATCATCCTCCTCAGTATCCGCCACCGGGAGTGCGGGATCAACTCCCCCCGTCTGCCGCCTTCTCTCATCTTCCTCTTTCTTCCGGAGAACACGCTCAGCGAACTGTGAAAAGGCCCGCCAGGCCTCCCGTGATCCGCAAATCGCACCCACCACAATCGGAAGAGAAAGATCCGGGCCCACCACCGCAGCCAGTTCCGCGCGCTCAACCGCCCAAGCATGGCACTCACTAAGAGTGTGTTCAGCGGTATCCTCGGCGTTTCCGCAGTACCGACAGATAGGGGACTCCTCCTTGCCTATCCGGAACAGAAAGGCCCCAAAGCAGCCGTGACCCGTCAATAACTGGGTGATCCGGAATGAAAGGAAACCCGTGGTACGGTCGATCCAACTTCCAAAATTTGGCGAGATGGCCTCCCTGGTTCTCCTACCCGGAAGCCTCTCGTTCTGCACATGGAGCGACCACTGGCGCTTTAAAAGTGCCCTCTCCAGCGTCCTTATATCTCTCGCGGCATTCAGGGCGTATTCGCCCCGGTCCTTGAGCTCTTTTTTGCGAAAATAGACGCGCCGCATACACGCCGCCAGCAAATGAAGCGGCGGAATTCTGGCAAGTAAAGTGGCGGCCTCATAAGAGACCGTGCGATAGGCCATAACGGTACGCAACGCCGTGAGACGCAGCGCCCTGGACTCTCTGCTTCCTAACAGATGAGGCCAGCTCGTTGCTCCATATAGGAGCCGCGTAAAGCACTATAGACAGGATGACATGAAAATATAACCGTCGCTTCGATTCGACAGGACCCTTTAGGTTAGGGAGGATCCCGCAGAGAGCCCTGCTAACCTTCGCCGCCTTAGATTCCAGATATAAAAAGTGACTGCAAAATGACCATGTGCCGTCGATAATAACGCCCAAGTACTTCATGTTGCTCTGAATCGTAATTTTGATACCCTCAAATTCGATAAACGCGTTCACAGGACGCCGGCCGAAAAACACTGCCTCCGTCTTACTCCATGACACTTTGAGGCCCAGGGATCTAATGTTTGTCATTATACTCTCCAAGCACTCCAAAGCAGTCTGGCACGCGGAATCGTAGTCGTCATCGACCACCACCAAGAGTGTATCGTCGGCAAAGCATATAATATGACAATCGTCATAAACCAGCGTCCGCAGGACTACGTCAAAGGTGACATTCCAAAGCAGAGGGCCCAACACTGAGCCTTGAGGGACTCCTCTGCTTACCTTTCTTTTCCGGAGTCTGCCATCCTGATCCTTCCATCGTACCCAACGGTCAGAGAGATACGCCTCGATTATGCGACGAAGGTATGGGGGAAAGCGTTTAATTCGAAGCGCCCTCCTGATACTCTGCCAGCTTAGCGAATTAAAGGCATTCTCTATGTCAAGTGAAACGGCCAGGGCTACCTTGCCGTTTCTACGAGCCTCCGTAGTGATCTCCTTAACTAAGGATAACGCATCCACTGTTGATTTCGCTCTTCTGAAACCAAATTGCCTGTCCGATAGTTCGGCAAGTCTATCCTGCTGCATATAGTTAAGCATGCGTTCCGCAATTATCCTTTCAAAAGTTTTCCCCACTTCGTCGAGTAGGCATATGGGGCGGGCCTTTGGCAGTTCCCCAGGAGCCCAATCGCCCTTAGGTAAAAGGACCAGATCAGCCTGTTTCCAATTTGCCGGAAAAGTACTGTGCTTTAAGCATATAGTAAAACAGTGAGCAAGTTTGGTGATCATGATATTTGGAATCCTTTTCCAGACTACCGCCTTGAAACCGTCGGGGCCAGGAGCCGTGTTGGGACTTTTCTTATCCTTAATTGCGCGTATAACCTCATCCTCGGTTATCGCGTATTCTTCCTCCCATCGGAGATCTCTGATCTCCACTGCAGTCAACTCGCGTCCCGTCGGAAACAGTTTTTCAAGCAGCTGCTCCAAGATGGGTGGGTCCAGAATAGCCGTGAGACCCGTAGTGGACTTGCTGAGTCTGTTCAGAACAATTTTATATGGCAGGCCCCAAGGATCCTCATCGATGGTTGCGATCAGTTCCTGCCATGCTTTCGACTTCGCTTTTTTTATTTCGATTTTCAGGGCTCTATTTGCCTGACAGTAAGCTCTTCGTTTATCAGCAACCACCTGGGGTGCATCTCTATAGCGGCTCCGAGACCACACCCGCCTAGTCCTGATAGCCTCAGCTCTTAGGCGGCTAATTTCATTGTTCCACCAATGCACTTGAGTACCCATCCTGCGAGCGCTTAACCGGGGAATGGCAGCCTGACAGGCACCAGAGATAACCCGGTGGATCTATCGATCCGGTCCAGTGTCAAGAAGAAAGGCCTCGAAAGTTTCATCCTGAGGTGCCACGGCGCACGCCCATCCAACCGCATTCTTGAAGAAATCCGTGTCCATATTCTTGTAGTTCCAGCGCACTGAAGACGACTTGAAGCGCTCTTTACGCAGTGGAGTACGACCCGACACCTTAAACATGATATACAAGTGGTCGGACAGGGTTTCCATGTCTTCGCGTACAGACCAATTGTATATCCTATTTGCTAAATTTGGGGTAGCCCACGTCAAATCTATGATTGAGCTGCCCTGCGGGCGCACGCAAGTTGGCCGGTTGCCGATGTTAGCGAGACGAAAGTCGCCCTGAGCTGCCCACTCCTCAAGGAGGTCTCCCTTAAAATCTAGATGGGTAGCCCCCCATAAAAAAGAATGGGCATTAAAGTCCCCGCAAACGATTAAGTCTCCCGAGACGTTTGAACACAGGTTAGACAATTCGTCCAAGAAGTCCGTGTAATCCCGATGGTCGAGGTTTGGCGACACGTAGCACGAAGCGACATATAAGTCTCCATAGCGAACAATCACCGTGTTGACGCCGCAGGCAATCATGCGAGTCGGAGTTGGCGATAGTCTACCGTTAATGTATATCGCCGCCAATTTATTATGACTACGGAACCAAGATTGTGAGTCCGGCATGCGGGCAGGCTCAGATACCGCGCACACGTTGACTCCCAACTCCAGGACATAGTGCATGAGGAGGTCCTGTGCCTCCCTGCATCGATTTAAGTTTGCTTGTAGAAAGCAAGCCATCACGCCCTGTTAATTGGCATCCCTGTCCTCCCAGGTGATCTCACAGGGGAACCCCTTTCATTGCAGCTTGCAGATGTTCCCAAACGATGGTTAGCCTCCCGGCCCGCTTCTGCGCATATCACGCATTGCGGTTTTGCCTGGCACACTTTGACGGTGTGTTCCCTGGAGCCACAGCGGAAACACGCCCCCGTGCGATCTTCCGGGTAGCTACATGTGTTACGCACATGTCCAAAGCGCCAACATTTGAAGCATTGCACGGGGCGCGCCTCAAGCAGCTCCACCCGTGCCACCGTCCATCCTACTCTAATTTTATTAGACGAGGAGATCTTGACCGCAGCCGTAAGTGGGCACTTGGCCCAAACGGAATGCAGGCCGTTGAACATCCGTCGTAAGGGCTCCGTCGAATGTTCCCGATTTTTATGTCGGCCTCATCACAGTCTCCCGTGACTGAAATTACATTAATAATTTCTGTGGAAGAAACTGAATCGTCGAGATTCCAAATTCGTATTTCTCCCATCACCGTAGGTCTGGTAACTCGAGCCTCATCTTGTAGAACCTCCCTGAGCTTTCCTGCTAGGGAGTCTGCTTTAGCAGCTCCATCCGATCCAGCAATCTCTATGATGATGCCTCCGTTTATTCCCTTCCGGATTTTAGAGTTATCGATTCCGAGAGTTTCTAGGGAGATATTCTCTCGTGCTTTCTTTAATATCTCCTTATATTCCAAGTTTGCGTCCTTGCCAGTAATAGCCACCGCGGCTGTACGCGGTGGTCTACGACGAGTTCCACTCCGAGGATTAGCGCGTGGAGCATCGCTTGTCCCAGGCGTGGGCTGCATATCGCGGCGAGGTGCGCGCGCCATTTCAGCATACGAGCTCTTTTTGGCCCGTTTTCACTTAACAGAGGGAGCACATCGAGCGGATCGCGTCTCCGTTCCTGAGTCTCCAGAGGGCGCGTGGGGTGGAGCCACCTGCACATCGCTCAAGATCCTTGGCTTCCCCTTGGAGAGTTTACTCGGAGGGTCATTATGATGAGCAGCCAACATCGTCTTCAGCTGCTTCCTTCGGGCAGCGCGCTCAGAAATTTCTTTATTAATTTCTTCTATTTCCGTCGCAATCGTCGTCGTAAGAGCTCCAGTATCATCAGCGCGGGCCGAGGGACCAGCGACTGAAGCAGGGCCAGTAAGAACCTCCACAGCGGCTTTATCGCGCCCTGCGCGACGTCGCGGTTTCGGGTCAGAGGCAGGTGGGTCCACCGGGAGAGCTTCCTGAGTGTTTTTGGCAATCCTTGCCAGCTCCAAACGAAGATCCAGAATTTCCTGTTGCATTTTTCTGTTTTCTTGTTCTAGAATAAAATGCTCTTTTTTCCTAAGCTCTTCTTCCCTGCTTAACGGACCGCAATTAAACCGCAAGATTAGAGTTCTGCAGTTTTAATGATGTAACATCCCCAGTAGACCCCAAACGTTCGTGAAGGGTGTTAAGAAATTCCGAGATGTTTGCGAGACCATTTTTAAGGTCCCCGCTAATCTTTCCCTGCAACTTTCTGCTCTTTACACGCATAACATCCATTTTACGTATGTGGTCCATTCCGACCTTCAGGATCTTATCGCTATCAAAGTCCCGAATACTTTCTGGATTTATAACCTTTATTGTAGTGTCGAGCTCATTTGAAGGTGGCGTAACTATTTTGGGACAAACCCGTCGTCTACTATCAGAACTTATCTCAGCAGGGTAATCAGACTCAGAAGATTCGCTGTCGTTAGCAAGAGGGGATCCTTTGGCTTTCCTCTTTAAAGGTTTCGGCGTCGAAACGGCTGCCCTTGCCGGCTCAGGATCTGATCTCTCAATGATTATTCGAGGAACTCGATTTAAACCTACCGTTTCTCTTTCAGGAGAGTCCTCTCCACCAGTCAAGGTAACATCCTCCTCTTGGACCTCCGAGTCGTTGAGCGCCAGTGGATCCAAGTCTTGTAGCGAAATTCCTGTTTCACCCGCAATAGTCATGTCAACATCAGAGCCCGCGAGCATTACCTGCACTGGTTCAACTCCGGCCAACGATGATGTACTGGTAGGAATCACACTAGTATTAGTATCTTTAGTATTTTTATTATGTTTATCTGACATTGGTTTTTACACCCACAACTCGCTGCGGCTGCTCCGGCCGTGATCCCACCGACCGGCCCTCCTAGAAGGACCGGCCGGCGCCCCGGGCCGGGGAGCCGGCACATGCCTCGGGCCCCTGGCATAATCATCAGGGGCACAGGGCTCCAGCCCCTTACTCACCCATGGGAAGGGAGCATCAAGACTCGACTCCCCATGGGCTTTCAGGGGTCCCCCGCCTCCGACCTCGGGGGCACCGCAACGAGCGCCGCCACGCGGGGGGCCCCACGGACGGATGGGGCGAAGGAGGCTACAACCCCTCCATCGCCTTGCCCGCCGTGGCGACCAGCACGTCCACCGCTGGGGGCATTACACTCCCCAACGGCGGACACCGCCTACTCCTCAGCCGGCTTTTCAAGTTGCAGTCGCCGGCGGACGAGTTACCTCTACAAAAATCGCTCAAGCCCGACCTCAGAGCAAATCCGAGCGGCCTGAGCGGTCTACTCTCCCAGATCGCCCGGCACCGTCCCCGGAATATATCCGTACGGCCCAGACAATCCTCCGCCCTCCGCGGACCGTGGGACCACGTCCCTGGTGTGCAACCGCGGATGCGGGTTCTCCCCCGTCCTGATCCCGGACCACGTCCGTGACCGGAGACAAGAGAGGAGCCACACCCTCCCCGCCCTGCCGGAGCACCGGCGTGCAATGGGTGAGGAAGGCGGGGGTTCCCCTGCCCGTCAGTGAGACGGCATTCCTGCCCGCCTCAGGGTGGAGACCCCCTACCCCATACATGTACCCATCCCCATGAACGGTGGGAGGAGCAGACCTCCTCCCTAACGGCCCCGACCGGCCGGGCGACTTTTATAGAGGCCGCCCACCTCGCGGGCCCTGAAAAGGGCCCCCCGGTCTCCGCCAGCCTCGCGGCTGACGGAGATTACGGTCTGTGGTGTGCTCTTGGACCCCGATCCTCGCCACCGGGCTCTCCCGACGGTCATAGACCGCCGGTACTACCCCAGTGGGTCCACGGATCAAAGGGGAGCCTCCTCACCCGGTACCCAATAAATTGGGTACCTTCGTCAAGGTGGCACACCGTCGAGGAGGAGATAGACATTTTATTTTATTTAAAAGGCCGCATTTACTTTATGTTTAATCTTTTCTAACAACTTTACCGCTGACCTACGTATTACAAATATGATAACATTTCATATTTATTTACGCGTTGTTAACGATTCGATTTAAGATTATTGTGAAATATTACAATAAAACAATATGTATTGTATTTTGTTTTAAGTTATTAAATGCGTTATAATTTATTATTCGCTATAAGATCGACGTTTTGATTTTATTTGCCTTAAGTTTAAAAAAGATTTATCCTCTTCTTATAATATTAAACAGGAATTTTCTATATTTAATATTTTGAAGATTAGGGGAACGTAGAGAAGGAATGTTTTATTTATATTTGCGAATAAAAAGTTTTCTGTTGTTTTGAAATATTAATAGCCCTGATAAGGACTGTTTCGCAGTGATCTGCTAATTCTGAAAAGAACCGGTTTAATCCTGGAAAGGACTGCTACGCATGAAGTTGCTAGCCCTAAAAAGAACAGTTTCTTAGTCCTAAAAATGACTTTTAAATTAAATTTTTAAAAAAAGTCCCGCGAACCACAATGCATGCTTCGGCACGAAGAATTAAATTTTCTCGTACGCATTGAAGCATCGGTCCATCGACAGTTTGGACAGATATTTGTATTCTTATCAATTTCATGCGTAACAGTCCTTTTCAGTACTAAACAACGGCTCTTTTCAGAGCTAGCAGTTTACAGCAAAACAGTCCTTATCGAGACTACTAATATTTCAAAACGTCAGGAAACTTCTCGTTCGCAAAAATAAATGAAACATTCCTTCCCTACGTTCCCTACATTCCTTCCTTACGTTCTGCAAAATATTAAACAGAATATTTTGTTTAATATTATAAAAAGAGGATAAAAATTTTTGAAATTTAAGGCAAATAAGAACAAAACGCCGATCTTAAAGCGAATAATAAATAATAACGCAATATTTAATAACTTAAAATACATTACAAATGTTTTGATCTTAGTTTAGACTTTCTTCGGTGTAATATTTCGCAATAATTTCTTAAATCTAATCATCCATAACGCATAAATAAATGAAAAATGTCATATTCGAAAAATATTGGAGCTCGGCGGTAAAGTTGTTGTAAAAGATTAAACATAAAGTAAATGCTGCCTTTTAAATAAAATGAAATTGAAAAGTTAGCTGCAATTTGTATGTTTCTTTATAAAGATGTAAAATTCACTTACCAGACAGTGTAATATTAATGTCATAATGATCTACCGTCTGGTTTCAGTAACAAAACAATGCTTATGAGTTAATGTCAGCGTACGGACTGAAGGCCTAGACTTAAGCGTAAGGTGAAATGAGTACAGCGAAATATCATGAAGCATCATATAACAAAGTAACACTCGTAAATAAATAAGATAAGTTAATAAATAAAACAGGCTACAGATGTAAATTGTGTGGAAATCTCTCGACAATAGGAGAATAATCATTAGAAAGATTTTTTTTTTACTAGTTTATTTATTTACTTATTTTTTTATTTACTAGTGTTATTTTGTTATATGATACTTTATGACATTTGTATGTATTTATTTCACCTTGCGCTCGAGCCTAAGTCTTCAATCCGTGCATTGATCTTAACTCATGTAATAAGCATTGTTTCATTACTGAAACCAGACACGGTAGATTATCACGAGATTGATACAACACTGTCTGGCAAGTAAATTTACATCTTCATGAAAGAACATACGAATTGTAGCTAATTTTTGTGATATTATTTTATTTAAAAGGCAGCAGTTAGTGATTTACCTTATATTCAACCTTTACCTTTTCTAACAACTTTACCGCTGACCAATGTTTTACGAATACAATAACAGTTTACTCTTATTTATGCGTTATTGACAATTAGATTTAAAATTATTGCAAAATGTTACACACAAGAGGGTCTAAACTAAGACAGATACGTTTGTATTGTATTTTCTTAAGTTATTAAACGTATTATTATTTATTATTCGCTATAAGAATTAATATTGTTCGCTCGGCGTTTTACTCTTATTTACCTCATGTTTCAAAAAGATTGTACATTTGAACAGCGTTATTCATAACAGGATAAATAATTTTCTCATAAAAAAAGAAATGTTTTTTTATTTTTTAATATTTTTAATGTATTTTCTTTAAGTACGAGATTATTTAAACATCTAATTATTACAGTAAATTTCTCCCAAAAAATTTATTATTTCTGAGTAACTGGACAAAACTCGTAGAAAGATTTAATAAGTGCTTTGTCTTATAATTTAAGTTAACGATAAGATATTTAACGAAACGGATTGTTTAGAAAATAATTTTTGTATTGTAAAATTTTGTATTGTAAAATACACAGTTTAATTTTTTGTATTTGTTTTAATTTTCATGTGTTAATAATAGTTATGTCTTGGCGAAAGTTTTATCCGTTATCAAAATTTTCTGCAAGGGGATACTTCTGACAAGAGTAAAAAGTGATTTTTAGTGCAAGAAAAAATTATTTCTATTATTACAATGCGTAAGAATATTGCATGCGACGCGCGCGAAGACATAGCGCGGCCGCCGCGGCCGGCCGCGGCCGTGCCGCCGTGCCGCCGTGCCGCCGTGCCGCCGCGCAATGCGCGGCGGAGCGCTCACGCACACTATCAGGCGCGCGGCTCACCGACGTTCGCCCGGCTAAAGAACGACGCTGGTTGGACTAACTTTACTCAATGATTACGGCTTTGTTAAGCATTATAGAAAAAAGTGATTCAGGATTTTTCGACTCAGTTTTTGACAAGGAATACCGCTATGTAGTTAGTGTCCGCTCTTTTAGTAACACCCTGTATAGATTTCCGCGCAACACGCAGGAAAAGGAAACAAAAGGATAATCTGTATTTGCTATTTAATTGCCTTGATCGGCCTTTAATAAGTCAAAGAAAATTTCACCGGAAGTTCTATACTTCTCGGGTAGACGACATAATAATAATAATAATGATAATACTAATATCTTATTCGCTAACGCGGGTATTATACACACACATATATAAAAATAATAATGATAATGGTAATATATGGAAGGAGCGAGGACGAGAAAGAAAATAAACTTAGATTAACATTTATCGCAGATGCGATTTCAACGCAAAGAAAACAAAACTAAACTTAAAGTCAGTCGTACGCGAGAGTTGATGCCGTTCCTCGCCTAATCTATTTCGGCGGGGAGTTCGGTGGACGGACAACCACCCTTGGGACGCACGGTGACACGTCGATTATCCTTGGTAGGGCCCTGGGTGCCACTGCGCCGGTTCGGTTGTAACCGAACGGTACGTAATCGGGCTACGGGACACGCTATTTGTCCTATAAGTCATCGGTCGCCACTCGGTTTATCCTAATTCCACCGAGAAGGTAAGGATCTATGATATAATGGTTAACCCATTTGTTTAAACAATCTCCTTTTCAGATCCCCGTCACGGATGCCGAATCTCCAGCGCCTACTCTCGGATCACCGATACTAATCACCAGCCTAAGTCAACGTGGGATCTAGATAGCTGACCACCGCTTGATCGGATAAGTTACAGTACCAATGGTTAATCAACCCAATTAACTTTTTATTTTCAGGTTCTCGCTGCGGGTGCCTCATCTGCATCGCCGTCCCATGGATCATCGCTGTTGCGCGTCGCCCAGGATCATCGCGTTCGCAAGATGGCCGACCAACGCTCTCACCAGGTAAGTATGAGTAACGTGGTTAATCAACTTAATTAATACTGATTATTTTTAGGTTCTCGCTGCGGATGCATCATCTGCGTCGCCGTCCCATGGATCATCGCTGCTGCGCGTCGCCCAGGATCGTCGCGTTCGCAAGATGGCCGACCACCGCTCTCACCAGGTAAGTATGAGTAACGTGGTTAATCAACTTAATCAATACTGATTATTTTTAGGTATCCGCCACGGATGTCACATCTGCTGGTCCCACCGTTGATGCACCGATAGTAATCCTCGACCCGGATCGCCGCTTCTCCAAGATGGCTGCCCTCCGTTTTATCAGGTAAGTGTAAGGTAAGTAATTGCGACTTCGTCGTAATTTTGACAAATGATTATTCCATTTATTCATATTGATCGTTTTACACAGATGGTTGCTCACATTTATTTATTCCGCGCAAGATGGCGGTCGCACGTCTCGCCAAGTGCGTAATTTCCGTTTCGGCACTATAATACTGTTCGCCTTTCGTATCGGCGACTTTTAACGCGTTATGCGGGCGTTCCCGTTTGTTTCGGACCCTGGGGTAATCTAATTTCGTATTCCGGAGCACTATCGCGATAATTACTGCGACACGTCGGGACATACGCGCGAGACCGGTGTTACCTCTTCGAGCGCCCACGAGAGACTGCCTCGAGTGACTCTGCGCGCTGTGGCTCCCCACTTTCGATTCTCTACCCCTACCATGGTATCGCGGCCGCTTTCTCTTTCGGTAAGTTTCCACGCTACGCAGTTACAATAGGTGTTTACCGCTTGCGGTCGCGCCAGATGTTTCCGACGGAAATTTCCACTTGCTATGCTACAAGTGCAATGCACTTTCTCGATGCCCGGATAGTGGTTTTCCACCCCCCGTAATTTTCGACTTTCTACGTCGACGACCCGCGTGTCCGGCCTCTCTTGCGTCCCTATAGAGGCATCCGGACCGACTTCCTAGAAAATACGTCCCGTTCGATTTCGTGGTACCCGACGTTGACGGCGACCCCCAGTGCTCGCTTCTACGACCCCTACGGACTACATTCCGGACTTGGTTTTCGCATCCGGCGTCCGGGTATCGATTTCGCGGACCGTCCCCGTAACTTCCGCCCGGGCGGTCGGATCTCGGCGGCGACTTGTTCCAACGGTGTGCCATGTCTCGCTCTCGGGGCACCGTGAATTTTTTTTCCCGTGGATGACGCATGGTTCGCTATCTCGTCACCCAGTGCTCGGACCGCGGCGCTCTTTGCGCGTGCCCCCATTTTACGACTCTGTGGTTCGGCACCGGTGGTTATTTAGTCGCGCGGCTCGCGCGGTTTGA
Organism: Leptothorax acervorum; assembly: GCA_035220615.1. NCBI lineage: Eukaryota > Metazoa > Arthropoda > Insecta > Hymenoptera > Formicidae > Leptothorax > Leptothorax acervorum. Next base: position 41,887 of record JASTWQ010000792.1, read on the forward strand.
CATTTCGCGTCCGCGCTCCCGTATGTCGTCAACGGGCTCGATTGAATTCGCGATTGTTCGCAAATTCGGGTCTGAACGTTCCCGGTCCGAAGTCTGTGTGTGGCACGACGCCTTATACGCGCGGTATCGCGATCCATGCGCGAACAAATAAACAATAGCCACGGCCGTGCCGGGCACTAATGTGCCGAAAAACAACATAAATTAACATGGATCGGCCAAGAAAAGAAACCCAAATGGAAATAAGAAAAGAAAAAGGGAAAAACGATAATTCTCAATGAATAACTGAGCCGCTGCTCGGCGACCTAATCGCGTTACTTAATCCTAACTTACATTCTACTGTGTCGTACGTGGCTCTTCGATGATAGGGCCCCGCGCTTGCCCGCCTGGAATGCGCGGTTGTCGTCGTTGTTCCATCAGGTGGCCGACACGTCGCGTACGGCTGCACGGTCTGCCTGGTCCTGCGGGCCTCCTATCCTTGTCTCCGACTGCGGCGTCTCCCATGCAGCCCCCGGCTGCAAGGTCACGCGTGACACGACTCATTCGTCAAACTACCGAAATTTACTCAAAGTTCGCGTAGCACGGTCGCCACTCGATTTTACCCGTTAAATCGAGAAAGGTAAGTATACCACTAACCGTATTTGCCGACTAATTCTCTCTTTTTTCTGTTTCAGGTGTTCCGGACTGCTGCTGGCCGCTCTGCGTCTCGTCACGGATGGACCTCCTTCGTAGAAGCCGCTTACTACCAACGATGCTCAGGACCACTGGATCGTCACGGATGAAGCACCCACAGGATCGTCGCAGAATCTCAGGTAAAAACCGTATACTGTATGCTTATATCGTAAGCAATGTGCATTTACTCGCACTTAATTTCCGCAGGATTGGTGATTACGCATGAATCTCCGGCTTGGATGGTGACTCAGGATAGGTCACAGGATATCGTCGAATGATTTCTGACACTCGGTATATGACTTTAAATAACAATGTATTTATTCATATTATTTTAGAATAAATGTTCGTTACAATGCGTTTCACAATGATTTTCTATCACTCGCGGTGTCACACTGTGATCGCTGGTTACAGTTTCGTGTGTATCGCGTTAAATCGTGAAAACTCGGATTAATTCGTTGTCCGACACTCCGCAACTCGATTATCATCGGTGGTCGTGAGAATCTAATATATTCTCCCGTATGACTGTTCTCGGTTTGATAAACGGATATTAGAGTTCGAAAATTTATCACAAGTATCGATCGCGTTACATTATCACGAATTATGACGGATATCGCTCCGTGAGCGGGTATCGTCGGGTGTAACGAGATTTCCGGCTCGCGGTTGTCCGCACATGTCAAAACGTGTTACCACGGCGCTATCTCCCGATCGACTACTCTCGATCTATCATTCGCAACGGCGTACGTCCCCTCTCGGGCGGTTACCCCCACTCCTGCCATTGCGTCAGCCATCACGTGATCGTCGCCTGTTCACAGCTGCGTATCGGACAAACAGGTCTGACAAACACGCAGGAATGTTGTTTTGTTCTCGCTGTTATTTCCCGTTCGCTAGAGACGTCTCGCAAATACATGTTGAGAATATCATATATCACAGAGTATCGCGATTTTAGAAATTTCGCTCAGATACGGAATTATGCATGTATCCTAGGTTCCAGGCCACGGGTATCGCTCGCATTCGACATTTATGCTCGATGCTTTTACATATATACATTTATATGGCATTTTTGCAGCGGAGACGCGTGTGCCAGGATCTCGGCTCCCAATCGTTCGATTCGCACGGGATCGCGATAATGATGCTAATTGACATCCCGTAAGACGATTTAACATGACTAATTTCATCTCACGCCGGTGTGCGTGATTTTTGGGGCATACATGACAGATTGACGCGGGATCGCTATATCTATGCCTATTATGCTCCCGGAAATGTATCCGTAAGGGTCTTGTTCCTGTAGATGACGTGTGCGTCGATCTCGTCGCACATTCGACGGATCGACGCGGGATCGCGATGTCCGCACTTGCAATTACCTCAGAAACCCATCGGTATGGGTCCTGTCCCTGTGGATGACGTGTGCGTCGATCTCGGCGCACGAAGTTCGCAGGTCGACGGTGCCTAGTGCGCTGCATTTCCGAGGGGTCAATGAAGCGAACGCACGCGATTGTTCCTGAGGAAGGTGTCCGTGCTGGGTGTTTCCGGCACCCAGGTCGGATCGTGGTGAAACTCGGTCTTCACCCTATTTCGGACCTCGGTAGGCCATCGCCGATGGTGGTTTGGCTGTACGAGGTCTGTGCTAGGATCTTGCCGCACAACGTTCGAAGATCTAATCTATCACCGTGGATGTCTTAGTTGACATCCCGAAAACACGTTCGTGAAGCTAGTTCGCCTGAATCAGGTCTGTGCCATGTTCTTCCCGCACAGACGTCGAACTCGAATAAACTCACCTTTAGGACGCTCGTCGGTGTTCGGCGAACGCGTAAATGTCGTTCTTTGTTGGAGACGCGGTGCGTGCCGCGATGTCGCCGCACACTCGCTCGACTACGTCGAGGACACGTGAAGCGTGTTCCTCGTGACTCGTATCATCACCTTGGATGATCCTTTCCCGTGGATGATGCTCGTGCCCGACTCCCGGTGCACGATCATCCGTCGCGGATGTAACTCGCTTATTCGTGCATCAAGCATGCACGATTATCGCTCTCTGGGTGCGGTCCGGTCAGCGCTACAAATGCTTCCAATGTTTTCGCTTCCAACGCTACCATAAGAACGTTCCACTAGCGCTACCAACGCACCCAATGCTACGCAAGTGGACCGCCGCCTTAAATGCTTCGAAGCATTTGTAGTGTTAAGTGGACCGCAGCCCGGTATTCACTTCTCTTAACCTATCTTATTGAAATCCCACAGTTGGAGATACCGTGGCGATAGGAACACCTATCTTTATATCATATAAAGAATATTTACAAAAAATCTTGTGAGTTAACTGGCACTTTATTCTCGAAATCTAAAATATTTGGATAAGTATCTGAAGGATATCGTATAATAAATAGATTAAGGACATCGAGTAGCGAAGAAAATATATTGTCAACGGTGAGTTTCCTTATATTTATATACAATTTTATTGTTTATTATTTTTGCCTGTGTAACAATAACACGTTTACTACTTTTATCTATTGAAGAAGTGTTCGAAAAAATTCCGATTTCATAATTGACAACGAGGGACGTTACATTTGTATAAATATGAAAGTGGATATTGCGTTAACGTGTATTGTAAAGATTTTCCTGGAACCATCTGCTTACATTTATGAAGATGACGATGCAGACATACTAAAATTAATTATACACCAGATGGATGCTATAGGAAATCGCCGACAAATTCCTAAAATAGAAGGATATGTCGAACACATAATTCCATCGCTTAGCGGTATGGAATTTAAATCTCACTTTCGGTATGTATTATGCGACACATTTGCATTAAATGCTTACCTATGTATAAACTTAAAGATTTGAAATGTCTAATTATTTATATTATGTAATACTTAATATGATTAATGATCAGGATGCTGCCTTCTACATTTGAGTTTATTTTGGGCGAAATTGGGCATAAATTTGTTCGCACTACAGATGGAAATCAAATGATATCTCCTGATAAACAACTTTTATTAAGTCTTTGGCGTTTTGCAACTCCAGATTCATATAGGCAAGTATTGTGAATACGATTTATATAAATATTGAACATACTTTAACTGTCAGATATGAATTATATGCTAAATTTTGATATAAACAATATTTGTTTTTCAGATCAATAATTCAACGATTCAATGTTGGTAAAGCCACTGCCATTCGAACAGTGCGCCGAGTTGCCAAGGCATTGTCTGAGGTTTCGCCAAATTATATAAAATGGCCTGCAGGAGATAAAATACAAGCTATTGTAGATGGCTTCTCTTCTGTAAATAATTTTCCTGACACCATCGGCGCTATAGATGGTACTCACATTAATATTCCTGCACCTAATAAAAATGCAGAAGCTTACGTAAATCGGAAGGGTCATCATTCAATTTATGTACAAGTAAGATTTCAATAATTAATTATACATATATATAACATCTTATACATATTATAGTTTGTTTTGATAAACAACTTTTATTGCCAGTACTAAAAATCTACAGTTTACGTTACGTACATTATAGATTTTAAATACTGGCAGTGAATATTAGAACGCAGTCTATATAGTGATAATAGTTTTATTATTATAATTACATATTGTATATAATAATAAAACTACGTGTGTGTTTGCGTGCGTGTGTAAATAATTAATATAAATATTTTTGTTTTCTTTGCAGGCTGTTTGTGATCACACGAGACAATTTACGCATATTTATGTTGGAAACGTGGGTTCCGTTCATGACGCACGTGTTTTTCGTCTATCAGCTCTTCAGGAATATATTCATGATCCGACTAAATTTCCGAATAACACGCATTTAATTGGAGATGCTGCTTATAAATTGCATCAGCATCTGTTGGTCCCATATTCGGATAACGGACACCTTACAAGACATCAGAAGAATTATAATTATTGTCATTCTTCTACTCGAATGGTTATTGAAAGAGCATTCGGTCTTCTGAAAGGACGGTGGAGGTCTATTAAATAATTTGACAATTAATCGCATGGATTTCACACCCTATCACATATTAGCATGTTGTGTGTTGCACAATATTTGCTTATTAAAAAAAGATGAATTGCAATTGCAAGATGAAGCCATTGTTGTAGATGTGGAGGAAATAGAAATGCGCGAAAGAGGAGTTGAACAGAATTATGATAGAGCTGTTGCGGAAGCAAAGAGAAATAACATATGTGCTAATTTATGTGTAAGAAATATATAACAGATATATTGCATAGGTATTTATTTGTAAGATATGGTATGTAGTAGTTTTTGTAACATTTTCTTGTTAAATGTAATAGCTTACTTTTGTAATACATTATTAAGATAAAACGTACTGTTAGAATGAGCGTGCTCATATATGATCGCCGCGTGCGTTCGGATATTTCCGAGCAATCCCGGAAAGTAGTTCCGCGTGACGGACAGGTGTATTACTGCGCGCCTGTCTTCACCTACTCCGATTTCGCGATCCGCCCACTCTAGTTTGCTTGCCTCGTAACGCGCATCGTTTTCGCTATCGTATATATATATATCGTTGAACGCTTATTTTGTAACGTACTGTGCAATAAATTAACTCTTATATAAAAACAGGTTATGGGCCCAACCAACAATTTAAGTGATATATAGTGAATTGCGGCCTATGTGATCGGTTTTATTCGCTTTAAGTTCGAGTTCCTGTGAGCACGTGTCTAACGTTCTTCTCGCCATGCATTCGACCGGCACGCAACATATCGAGAAATTGACCACGGACAATTATGAAACGTGGAGACTCCAAATGCGAAGTGTTCTTGTGTATAACGGTCTATGGGGACACGTAAGTGGAAGTGTCGCGAAACCCGTGGAAGAGGCGAAGTTAGTGCAATGGACAATTGAGGATGAAAAAGCCCTCGCACTGATCGTGCTCGGCGTGTCTAGCAGTGAACTCGGCCATATTAGAAAGGCCGTTACAGCTTCGGAGGCTTGGAGCGAATTAGAAAGAGTATTCAACTCCAGAGGACCTGTGAGAAAAGCGGTTCTTTATCGTCAGCTGTATCAAATAATGAAAGATCCAGAAAAGTCAATGTCTCAATACGTCAGCGACTTTATGCGCACAGCTGACCAATTAGACGAGGCTGGAATAAAAGTGCCGTCTGAGTTACTCTCAATTATGCTCCTTAGCTCTCTGCCCGAGGATTTTGAAAACTTTCGAGTCGCGATAGAATCCAGAGACGAAATACCGGATATCAACTTCTTAAAGGCAAAATTAATTGAAGAAGAAGCTAGGAGAATGGGAAGCGATCGAGGAGAAAAAAATCCTAGAAGCAGTGCATTATTAACCGCTGGAAAAAGCGACACTCACAGAACAGCGGGTAGGAAACCGAGTGGGCAACGCAAGATACAGGAAGAACGAGGCGTGCAAAGTTTCGAAGGCAAGTGCTTCAAGTGTAGAAAAACTGGTCATCGCGCATCTGACTGTTGGAAGAAAAACAGGTCTAACAATAAGACCGTGAGTCAAGCTGCGTGCGAAGATGCCATGGAAGCGTCGACAGTGATGCTCAGCCAATTAAAAGACAATGAATGGTGCCTGGACAGTGGCGCGACGGCACACATGTGTGGAAAAAAGGATCGCTTTTCGTTTATAGACAGTGACTGTGATGGTGCCGTGCAGACAGCGGGAAAGAACGATCGGGACATGCAAACCGTTGCTGCCGGAAGTGTCGTAGTTGACGTGAGCGTAAAGGGTGTCGTGAAGCGCGTAGAACTTTGCGATGTGAAGTGCGTACCGGATGTGAGAAATAATCTGCTCTCGGTGGCCAGAATTACAGAAAATGGCTACAAGGTTGTGTTCGAAGGTGACAAGGGTCAAGTGCTCAGGAAGGATGGCACGCTTGTCATGAACGCAGAAAAACGTGGACGGTTATACGTCGTTAACACGAGAGAAGGACAGATTGCATTGTGCGCGGACGGGAAACCCGATGAACGGCTCATGAAATGGCATCAACGTCTCGGACATTTAAATTTAAATGACCTTAAGAAGCTAAAAAGCGCAGACATGGTTGACGGACTGGATTTCAAGTTAAATGCGGATGATTTTCCTTGCGAAGTGTGCCTGAAGGCGAAAATATGCCAGTTGCCTTATAAAGCATCATCTTCGCGTGCTGAGAGCGTTCTCGGGCTTGTGCATTCAGACATTGCCGGATCGTTCAAGGTCGAGTCGTTAGAAGGAGCGAAATATTTCGTGACCTTCATAGATGACAAAACAAGATTCATCACCGTAGCGATGTTGAAGAGTCGCGCTGCTGTCTTCATGGAATTCCGGAAGTTTATGCATCGCGTTGAAAGAGAAACTGGCTGCAGGCTCGTTAAGTTTCGTTCTGACAATGCGAAGGAATACGTGTCGAAGACGTTTGCCGGGCTACTTGAGGATGAGGGCGTAAGTAGGCAATTAAGTATGGAGTACACCCCTCAGCAGAACGGAGTCTCCGAGCGGGCAAACCGTACATTGGTGGAGATGGCCAGATGTATGTTGGTGCAGTCGGGCTTGCCGACGACCTTATGGGCCGAAGCAATTAACACCGCGGCGTTTCTGAGGAATAGATGTCCTACGAAAGCCTTGCAGGGGAAGACACCGCTTGAGATGTGGAGTGGAACGAAGCCAGACGTCAGTTTTTTGCGTATGTTTGGGTGCAAAGCATTTGCGCTTCAGAAAGGGCCTGGAGTAACCAAGTTGGATCCTAAAGGTCATGAGTTTGTTATGGTTGGTTATGATTCCGAGTCGAAGGCGTACCGCTTGTGGGAGCGGGGTACCAGAAGGATTACCAAGAGTCGTGATGTCCGATTTATTGAAAACATGGATCGTAAAATTGAAAGTAATGTAGAACTTGTCGAAATGCCTTTGCCACACGCGGTGGAAGGAGCCATGGCGGATGAGCACTCAACCGAGGTCCAGACGAAAATGGAGCCGTCACAGCAGCCGATCGACAGTGTGAGTAAAGACTTGAAAAAGCCTGCAAATGTCGAGGAGGAAGACGGCGTCTGGAGCATGGCGTCGGAAGTTACGCCGAAGAAGATTGTCGAGTTAGTGCAGCGGTCAGGTCGCGGAAGGGGAAGGCCGAAACTTGAGCGTACCGGAAAAAAGGGAAGACCCCGAAAATTATATAATGAAATTGCTAGTCTTGTTACAGATGTAGCCCCCAGCGATCCATCTACTTTGGAGGAGGCTATGTCCCGTGGCGACAGAGAATTATGGTTGGAAGCCATGAAAAACGAGTATGATTCACTGATCGAGAACGGGACGTGGGAGTTGGTCGACCGCCCAGCCGATCATCGCCTTATATCCTGTCGTTGGGTATTCAAGATAAAGAGGCGGCAGGATGGCGGAGTCGAGCGTTATAAGGCGAGACTCGTGGCGCGTGGATGCGAGCAGAGGTATGGAGTGGATTATCAGGAAGTCTTTGCTCCAGTCGTGAGACACGAATCGATACGCGCGTTTCTTGCTGGCTGTGTCGAGGAGGAAATGCACGTTCACCAGATGGATGTTGTTGCGGCCTACGTACAGGGTGACCTCGATGATGAAATCTATATGGAGCAGCCAAACGGATTTGTAGTGGCGGGTCAAGAAGAGAAGGTTTGTCGACTACGTAAGCCACTCTATGGTTTAAAGCAATCAGGGCGAAAATGGTATGAGAAGCTCTGTAATTCTTTATTAAGCATTGGAATGTCTAGATCCCATGCAGATCCTTGCGTCTTCGTCGGCCAGGTGGACGGAGAAACTGTTATCATCGCTGTCTACGTGGATGACTTATTACTCGCATCAAGGAGCCTGAAAGCCCTGGGAAAAGTCAAACAAAGGTTGCAGGGGCAGTTTAGGATGAAAGATTTAGGTTGCGTTGGAGACGTATTGGGTCTTCGTGTTGAAAGGAAGAGCCCGACAGGAAGCATGAAGTTGACGCAAGAATCTTACGTGAGGAAACTCTTAGAAAGATTTAATATGATGGAGGCAAATCCCGTTGCAATGCCTCTGGAACCTGGGAATCAATTATCAAAAATTAATCAGCCAAGATTTCCCGAAGAAGAAGACGAGATGAAGAACATCCCGTACAGAGAACTGATGGGCGGTTTAAATTATCTGGCGGGTGCAACGCGCCCAGATATTGCATTTGCGGTAAGTTTTTTGAGCCGCATTGGACAGCGGCGAAGAGAGTTTTGAGATATTTGAAGAAAACGGAAACCTATGGTATTACCTATACTAAGTCACAACAGAAAATGCTAGCTTATGTGGATTCTGACTGGGCTGGCGATGTAGATGATAGGAAATCCTGCTCCGGTTTTTGTACATTCCTAGCGGGCGGACCAATAAGCTGGTCAGCAAAGAAGCAGAAATCTGTTGCGCTATCCACGATGGAAGCAGAATTTGTAGCTTTATCAGAAGTAACGAAAGAAGTTGTATACCTGAGAAATCTTTTTACTCAAATAGGACTTGCTAAATACGTGGATGGCCCAACGGAAATTTACTGTGATAACCAAAGCGCGATTCGTTTAAGTAAAGATACCGTGTTCTATAAGAGGAGTAAACATATTGATATTAGACATAGTTTTTCTCGCGAGGCACAAGAAAACGGCGATATTATAGTGAATTATATACCCACTGGCGAGAATGTAGCGGATGTACTCACGAAACCATTGTCTAGAGATAAACATGAAACGTGTGTGAGGTTGATGAATATGGAGGCGTGAGTGATAGTTTTTCTTTATCCGCACATGTCGATAAGAGGAGTGTTGGAATGAGCGTGCTCATGTATGATCGCCGCGTGCGTTCGGATATTTCCGAGCAATCCCGGAAAGTAGTTCCGCGTGACGGACAGGAGTATTACTGCGCGCCTGTCTTCACCTACTCCGATTTCGCGATCCGCCCACTCTAGTTTGCTTGCCTCGTAACGCGCATCGTTTTCGCTATCGTATATATATATATATCGTTGAACGCTTATTTTGTAACGTACTGTGCAATAAATTAACTCTTATATAAAAACACGTACTTATAAAGTACTTTAAAGTATATCAAGTAAATATAAATTCGTCTCTCCTATCCTACTTAGAAAAAAAAAACATTTCCACATTAAAGTAAAAAAATCTATTTCAACATTTTGCTTAAGGGGTAATATCACCTTGTGACCACTAAAAGTAGGGTCATTTTTCTGAATTTATTATAAAAAAATGAAAAGATTTATTAATATTCGGGTTTGTACATATGAAAGTACAAGTCTTAATGTACATAAAAAAATTTTTTTTAGATTTAAAAAAATAAAATTGGCGGCGTGGCAGCTCTCACAAAACAATCCTTTTTATTTTTTTGACCTCCCTTACCGTACCGCTACAAGTCGCAATTTTGCACCTAGAACAAAAAATCAAAAATTTTCTGAAAATATGGCCCAAAATCTAGTGAGCATCGTAGGATTTTGGATATGCTTATATGCTAGGTATGCAATTATTTTTTAATGTTTAGCAACAGTTGAAACAAAATTAAACTTGAAATAAAAAGAAAAAAATATCCTTTTTGTACTCTTTGTACTCTGAAATATCACAGAGCTCTTTGGATATGCTTATATGCTAGGTATGCAACTATTTTTTAATTATCTTCGATAGAATACCAAGTAATTGGTCTTGGCGAGACATCGCTTCGTCATGCATCCTCTTTCCATTTCCAATCCTCTTGGCATTCTTTTCTGCATTAGTAAGTATTTTTTGTAACAAGACACCCTGTTTGAAGCCTGTAATTTTGATATTGCAATACAAAATGTTAATCTATCAATATTACTTATTTGTATTGTTTAATATTTTGTAAAAATTATAATAAAATAATCAATAAAGTGTAGGTATTAATTGTAATATGACACACATACACACAAAATTGTAATATATTACATTCATAATAAAACAAGAATATAATTACAGTTTTGTGCAAATTAATGTAAACAAGAGGTAATTTTTAGATTTATTACATACAAAGGATTTACACACAATGTTTCTTTTATTATTTATACATACTAGACAAATATTGTAGTAAACACTGTAAATCCTTTTTATGCAATAAATGTATATAAATTTAAAAATTACCTCTTGTTTACATTATTTTGCACAAAATGTTATAAAGTATTGATACAAATACTTACGTGTAGAACGCACTGTAGTTTTAGATGAAGATGGATCTTTTTGATTGCTAATGTCGCTGTTATTCTCAGCATCGCTTTCAGGAGATGGTACAGTAGTAGGATTGCTACTGTCCAATGTAAGGATTGGATTCATCCACGGCTTTTTATTGAACATTTCGTCCATTATCTTGTATATACATATACAGGGTGATTCGAAACAACCTTTTACCGTTGAAAGTACAGATTCGTGACAAAATTCTGAGACGACTTTTCCTCTTGCAAAATTTTGTCCGAAGCTTACTTTTTGAGTTATCAAGCATAATACTTACCCTATCGCTGGCCGAGTAAAGGAGGTAGACAGGAGCGGCGCGACTCACCATTAGACGCGGGCGCTTACGTCAGGTGCCCGCTGCGCGAAGCTGCATCCCAATATTTACTGCCAGCACAGAAAATCTACAGTTCGCGTTATGCATAGATTTTCAGAACTGGCAATAACATTGGATAACAATAACCACAATGATACACGCACACACATGCAAGCACGTTCACTCACTCGTGTTATTGTTTTCTCTCACAAACTTTACTTAAATACACTTAACTTTACTCTTTTTACTCACATACTTAAAAGTGTGCAATTATTATTAACAATACACAATGAGTCACTTACTATGTTTACGCAAGCGTTACTTCTGTAGTAAGTTACTCAAATTATCGTAACATAGTAAGTGACTCATTGTGTATTGTTAATAATAATTGCACATTTTTAAGTATGTGAGTAAAAAGAGTAAAGTTAAGTGTATTTAAGTGAAGTTTGTGAGAGAAAACAATAACACGAGTGAGTAAACGTGCTTGCATGTGTGTGCGTGTATCATTGTGGTTATCGTTATCCAATGTTATTGCCAGTTCTGAAAATCTATGCATAACGCGAACTGTAGATTTTCTGTGCTGGCAGTAAATATTGGGACGCAGCTCGATCCATTGATCGATCGACTGATCGCGCAGCGGGCACCCGACGTAAGCGCCCGCGTCTAATAGTGAGTCGCGCCGCTCCTGTCTACCTCCTGTACTCGGCCAGCGATAGGGTAAGTATTTTGCTTGATAACTCAGAAAGTAAGCTTCGGACAAAATTTTGCAAGAGGAAAAGTCGTCTCAGAATTTTGTCACAAATCTGTACTTTCAACGGTAAAAGGTTGTTTTGAATCACCCTGTATATATATATATATATATATTAGGGTGTCACTTAATTCGCGCCCACTATTTACACAGTGATATTCCTCATGAAAACCTGAGTCGAAAAGTCCTGAATCATTTTTTTCAAATTATGCTTAAAAAAGTAGTTATTATTAATTAAAGATTAGCCATTCAGCATCGCTTTTTAAACGGACGCACGTTCGTGAGCCGCGCATCTACTAGTATGCGTGAGCGAGCCGCCGCTCGCTCCACCGCGCGCTCGGCCGTGCCGCAGCGATGTTCCGTCGCCACGATCGTCCGTGTAAAGTTCAGCTACGAAATAATTAATAATTACTCTTTGCAATAAGCATGATATTTCCAACGCTAAAAGCATCTTTTCAGATTACAATTCGTTAGTTCAATTCAGATCAAGATTTAACCGCGGCTGTAAGAAAACTGTAATCTTTTATGTAAAAATACACACACACACAAATCATTTTACAAGTTGTTCTTTCTGTTGATAATAGATCAATGTAATTAAGCTGTTCGACACAAGATAAGCAGAAATCATTAATGTCTTATGCAATCCGTCTTATGAGACGCACGTTCTCTATGAAATTTGCTTAGATTGTTTTGACATCTAGTCAACATTTCTATTTATTTGACGAATATGAAATAACAGGTGATATTGCTTCGTTTCTTCTGAAAAATTTAAAAATAAAAAGTTTAGTCAATATGAGACCTAAATTTTAGAGAGTTGATACCTATGTCTTTAGTCCCATATCTTGAGTTCATTTACTGCCTTACAAGTAAACCTCAGGGAATGTCACACGTCAATTTGTCTCTAATTTTGTAGAGTTGTTTGTCATATCAGAGTATGAAAAAATCTGTTATTACTTTTAGCTCAAATTGATTTTTCTTGTATTTTTTTCAGTTTTACGCAAATACACGACTTTACACGCATATTTAAAGCAGTATTAATGATTATACTCGATTTTTTGAAACTCGGCACACATAAAACATCGAAATAATAGTTTATTAGTTTTTTTTTTGTAATCTATTGCGTGTTAAACAATTTTAAGGGTAATAACTATTCTTCGAATTTTTCTCTATTTCAATATAAGTGGTTCTGTAAAGAAATGTTAAATAAAAAAATATGTAATGTGCAGATTTTAGAATCACTAATTACGAATCAAAAATTAATTTTACAAAATAAAAAATTGCGGATACGAAACGAACGTCATTGTCGACAACATGAAGAAACGGTTACATTTGCAAAAAACTTTTTTCCGAAAATTAAATGAATCAAGAAATAGAACTCGAGTAAACTTGTTACTTATAAATATAAGTATCTACGTGTTCCATTTAAAAAATCAAAAGTGTAAAAAGTATAAAAAATATGTAAAAATATAAAAAATAGTTTTAAAAATATTCAAAAAATAAATATAAAAAATATTATTCAAAAAGTATGAAAAACGAATAAAAAATTAAGTTAGGTTAATTTTTTTGTTGCGTAACAGCGAATTTAGAGATCTTTTAATTTAGCAGAACTCGCTATCTTCCGCCAGTTTGACGTTCAAGTTTACAAGTTAAGAATTATTAACAAGTGTACTCAAGCTCTATTTTTTGATTAATTTAATTTTGTGAAAAAAGTTTTTCGCAAATTTAACCGTTTTTTGATGTCGACAATGACATCCGTCTAGAAATCCGTCATTTTTTATTTTGTAAAATTAACTTTTGATTCGTAATTAGTGATACCAAAATCTGCACAATACATTATTTTTTTAACTTTTTTTACAGAACCACTTGTAACGAAATAGAGAAGAATTTGAAGAATTGTTAGATATTACCCTCAAAACTGCCTAACGCCCAATGGGAGATAACAAAAAAAACAAATTATTATTTTAATGTTTGTGTGCCGAGTTTCAAAAAATCGAGTAGAATCATTAATACTGCTTTAAGTATGTGTAAAGTCGTGTATTTGCGTAAAACTGAAAAAATACAAGAAAAATCAATTTGAGCTAAAAATAATGACAAATTTTTCGTACTTTGACATGAGAAACAACTGTACAAAATTAGAGAAAAATAGACGTGTGACGTTCCTTGAGGTTTACTAATTATAATTAATGTTTTAATGAATCGTATTTAGAGCCGTCTGATTCATGATGACACTCCCTCAATATCGTAAATATAAATCTTATTTCCGTGAATCTGTACAATGATGCTGATGATGATTTTTAGTCGTATTTTAAGAGTATTAAAAGTAATTATCTAATTATTATTAATATTTAATTATTATTGATATTTAAGAATCGTTATAAGCAACTTAGTTTTTCTCTGATGAGGGACAGAAGTAGGGAGGACAAAGATTGTATTTATTTTAATGCGACCAATAAGTGTCCAAATGTTTCCAAAACTTTGTAGCTCTGAGAAGGGCTGTTGTGTAGTCCTGAAAAGTACTGCTGTGTTGCTCTAAAAAAAAGCGTTTAATTTAATAAGTGTTCGAAATGAACACCGCCCTCTTCGATACAAGCCTCTACACGGAGAATAATATTCTTTCTAGTGCGTAGCACATTGCGTTCCGTCTATCTCTTCCACCGCTACCATTACCTTGGCATCCTCCGTGAGGCGGGTGAGTACACAGTTTCCTTCAGATGACCCCATAGGAAAAAATCTAACGGCGTCAAGTCGGGTGATCTGTTAATGCATAACATTATTTACATACGTCGTATTTTCTTTTTTGCTTTTTTTAAATCATGTATTTTAATTGTGCATGATTTGTACCGTGCGGGCCATCTTATCAGTACATGCTGTGCCGTCCATCGTCGGGGGTAATGTTCGATTATGTAACACGTAACTCGTCGATATCAGTGATAAAGTTTTTGTTGGAAATACATAAAATTTTTCTCCATTAAAAGACATCCTACAATAACTCCGGAAGTAAATTTTTTATAAAATCCGCGTACTTTTCGCTGTGCGAATGAAATGTATTTATTTAGACGTGTCAATACATGTTATTGATTATTACTTTTTGAATTTTATACTTACGGCAATCTATTCGGGAGAAGAATGAGTTGTATTATATGATCTCCCAGGATACCCGACTGTTACATTCAGTTTCTATTTACGTTAAAAACTTCGCGTATGTGATACGCGTGGGTTAATGATGTCATAATAATAAGAATTATGACAATTGTACATACCCATACGCGTAAATAAGGACTCCTCGGTCCACATTATGTTTGTCAGGAAATTTTCGTCGGCTTCATTGTTACGAAGAAGCCAACGACAAACATTTTCTCTGGCCCCGTAATTCTGTTTGTTTAATGCTTGCATCGTATTATAATGATATGGGTGCAGATTCTCTCTTCTTCATGTCTTGTGTATTAAATTATGCGACACGCCAAATTGACGCGCTACTATACGCGTACTTGTAGCTGGATCTTGTTGGATTATTTATAATACTTCCTCTTTCATTTCTACAAGTTGCTCGTGACAATTACGACTGGCGTTTACTCGCGGTTGCGGTAATAGCAGCGAGTCATGTTTCCGAATTCTTCGATCTAGTCTTTCAAAAACATTATGTTGGCCAGGAAAATTCTCCTTGGCCTCATTAATTTTCTTATCAATTTGTAATTATTTCTATCTGTAAAGTAGCCCTTTTTTTAATTTTTTTGTGTTACCATCACTGCAAAATAAAACAAATAAAATATCATGAATCAAAATATTCTTTTGTTTATCTGCATCATGTCACTCATAGAGTGCTATTCACGTAGCAACTATGGCTTATCGCTATACGAATAATGAGTACGCCGATATGTATCTTATTTACGGTGAAGCAAATTGTGTCAGTGCGCGTGCAGCAGCTTTATACGCAGAGCGCTATCCTAATCGCGTACATCCCGATCGAAAAGTTTTCGAAAGACTTGATCGAAGAATTCGGGAAGACGAAACGCTGTTATTACCAAAACCGCGAGTAAACGCTGGGCGTAATCGTCACGTGCGACTTGTAGAAATGGAGGAGGAAGTATTGGAAATGATCCAGCAAGATCCAACTACAAGTACGCGTAGAGTAGCGCGTGAATTTGGTGTGTCGCATAATTTGATACACAAGATATGGCAAGAAGAGAATCTGTACCCGTATCATTACAATACGGTACAAGAATTAAACGAACAGGATTACGGAGCCAGAGTAAATTTTTGTCGTTGGCTTCTACGTAACAATGAAGCCGACGAGAATTTCCTGGCGAACATAATGTGGACCGATGAGTCCTTATTTACGCGTATGGGTATGTACAATTGTCATAATTCTCACTATTATGATATTACGAACCTAACGAATATGGCGATAACTTCCGCACGTAAGAGATTCCGTTCCAAAATGCCGGTAAACGTCTGTGTCGGGTCTGTCCTTCCAAAGATACTAGCGTGCACTGGATAGCTCAATGTTTTTAATAAAGAGCAGTCGCCCGGAAAGCGAAAGATCCGGGTTCGATTCCCGGTCCAGTCAAACGCTAATATCTTTCTCGCTTCTTGAATATGAATAGAATATAATGATAAGAAATAATTACGGAAAAGAATATGCTAATAATATAACTAGAATACTGGCGGGGTACTTCGGAGGCGCGGTGGCCCAGTACGATGCGATAATACTAGTACGGATAAGAAGATAGCGCGATAAATGATTACGAAAAGAATATGCGGCTAATCACGATAGAATACCGGCGGGGTACTTCGGAGGCGCGGTGGCCCAGTACAACGCGATAACAATGGTATGGACGAGAATGTATTGATATCAACTTAATTACGGAAAAGAATATAATGATAGAATTCCGGCAGGGTACTTCGGAGGCGCGGTGGCCCAGTACGTCGCGAGAAAACAATTACGAAACTAATAGTATATTTGCAACGTGCGGTACGACGATTCGGCGAAGGTATCGTTATAGCGCGCGCGGCTAGCTGTCGGTCGCGGTTGCTATCGCGGGTTAATTATCGGTCAGGTGTGCGGCGTCGGGGCGGTTGGACATACGGACCGGTCCGTCCCGATTCGCCAGGATGGTGTGCGTCGGCGTCGAGAGCACTCGACCGAGGCGGAGAGCTCTCCACCCCGGTTTTTCGCCTTCGCAGGTATGGAAACGAGAAGTCGCAGTATAAGCAGCAACGAGAGCACTCGAACGTGGACGGAGAGCTCTCGACCACGTTTTCTGCTTTTCTAGGATCAGGACTTGGGTGTCGGATCTATCCCGGGGCCGCCTTTTTATACCGTGAAGATAACGGTACTTTTATGGTCTCCGCGGTGGGGGTTGACAGCGGCGCGCACGTGCGCCGAGGCGCGCGTGGTCGTAGCTGTCATTTCTGGCGCTCGACCGTGCTCGGTGACGCTCGGGTCCCGTCGGCTTCGCCGATGTGCCGTTCGGGCCTGCCGCGGCGTCTCGAGCCGTTATCCCGGCGAGATCGCGGTGTATGATTATTTAAAAAAAATGTGTGTGGGCGCGTCGCGCCCACATTTCCGCCTGGCGGGTGTTCGGCCGGGCGGTCCACGGCGGATGTGAGCCGGGACACGATGCGGTGTTAAGGGGCGCATCGTTACAAACCCACGCGTTACACGTACTCCTTCCAGATAGATTGACCGTAAGTATAAAATTCGAAAAGTAATAATCAATAATATATGATTAATACGCAATAAATACATTTCATTTACAGGGCGAAAATTATGCGGATTTTATAGAAAATTTGCTTCCGGAGTTTTTGGAGGATGTCCCTTTAATAGAGAGAAATGCTATGTATTTCCAACAAGACGGGGCACCTCCTCACGGATATCGACGTGTTACACGTTACTTAAATGAGCATTATCCCGGAAGATGGATAGCACAGTACGGACCGATAAGATGGCCCGCACGGTACAAATCATGCACAATTATTATTCATAATTTAAAATAAATCAAAAAAGAAAGAAGAAAGTACGACGTATGTAAATAATGTTATGCATTACCAGATCACCTGACTTGACGCCGTTGGATTTTTTCCTTTGGGGTCATCTAAAGGAAACTGTATACTCAACACCACCTGCCTCACCGGAGGATGCAATAGCCAGAATAATGGTAGCGGTGGAAGACATAGACGGGGCGATGCTACGACGTACTAAAGAAAATATTATTCTACGTGCAGAGGCGTGCATCGAAGCGGGCGGTGCTCATTTCGAGCAATTATTAAATTAAACAGCTCTTTTTAGAGCTACACAACAGCCCTTTTCAGGGCTACAAAATTTTCAAAACGTTTGAATATTTATTGGTCGCAACAAAATAAATACTATTTTTCTTCTTACCTTTGTCCCCCCTCTTTATCGGAGAAAAACTATAACCACAAGCGAATCCTAACGTCGATCATGGGGGGGAAGGGTCGACAAAATTATTTGGTTTGATTTTTTCTTATTGCTAGTATCACGCTTAGTTTTCACTCCAAAATCAACGACAAGAACGTAGTGAAATTTCTGGTCCTGCTTTAATGTTTAATAAATTTTTGCTTTTTTAAAATACACTGGTCAAAAAAGTTATCGTAACACTCAATGTCAATTTATATCAAAATTTTGCATAATTTTAAATAAGTAAATCTCCGCAAAAAATTATATTAAAAAGAAAAATTTTTCTGTTTTAAAGGGCAGTCTCTACTTTAAAAACTTTCGTCAAATTTTGATTTTATTTTCCCTTTCTTCCGCCATCGCTTCGAAAGTAAACACGTGTTTTTTCTTCAAAAAATTGCAGTTTGACGCACTCCACGGGTTGGAATAAATTATTTTTGCAAATGTCATAATAACTATTGTAAAATAAGGACTTTTACCTACAAAGTAAAAGAAAGAAAGTCCGTACAATTTCTTTTTTGTGGAGTTACGGCGTATCAAAGGAGGGTGGTTAAAAAGTTACAATAGATAGATTTTTGCCTTAAAAGTGTAACGTAAGTTATACACGTAATGTTATGTTTTTGAGGTTGCTGAATACGAAGATAGTATTTTTATCCGTTTAAACCCGTGGAAATGTGGTCACAATTCGCTTTAAAGGGTTCGAAATAAGTCACTTTTTTAAAGTAATTTATTTCGACCCTTTTAAAGCAAATTTTGACTACGAATTAAGTCGTATTCAGCGACCCAAAGAACGTAAGATTACATGTATGTTACATTTTTTAAGCAAAAATTGGCCTATTTTACCCACTCTCCTTTGATACGCCGTGACTCCACGAGAAAAAATCATGTAAACCTTAATTTTTTTTAATTTGTAAGTAAAACCATATTTTACGATAGTTGACATGACATTTGCGAAAAAAATCTATTCCACCCCGCAGAGTGCGTCAAGCAATTTTTTGGAGAAAAAACACGTCCTTACTTGTGAAGAGATGGCGGGAGGGGAAAAGGATAAAATCAAAATCTAACGAAAGTTTCTTAAAGTAGAGTCCTTTAAAATAAGAAAAATTATTAAATACGACAATCTTTTCGCGGAGATATGCTTATTTGAAATTACGCAAAATTTTGATATAAATTGAGTGTTGCAATATTTTTTTTACATCAATGTAGATCCAGCAAATTTATGATTTATTTTATTTGGAAAGAGGGTTTTAACTCCAACTCCCCCAGAATCCGCCAGTGCAGTCTTAAATATCAATAATAATTAGATAATTATTTTTAATACTCTTAAAATACCACTACACATAATTATCAGCAACATTGTACAGATTCACAGAAATCACTCCTTCAATATCATATCAATCAGACGACCCTAAATAAGAACATTAGTACTAAACAGTAATTGAAGTCAAGATTTAAGACTAAAGACATATCAACTCTCTTAGAGGAGAACCAGTGTAACAGTTAATAAAAAAGGCTATTTTTAAAGATTTTTTTGTGGCAAATTATTGTTTTTTCCCCATATCACTTTATTAACATCACAAAGTACATAATTTAAACTACTTTTGTGAAATTTTCATTAAAGAAATTAATATTTATAGCTGCGATAGCCTAAGTCGCCTCCCCCTCGACGGTGTGCCACCTTGACGAAGGTACCCAATTCGTTGGGTGCCGGGTGAGGGGGCTCCCCTTTGATCCGCTGACCCACTGGGGTAGTACCGGCGGTCAGGGACCGTCGGGAGAGCCCGGTGGCGAGGATCGGGGTCCAAGAGCACACCACAGACCGTAATCTCGGTCAGCCGCGAGGCTGGCGGAGACCGGGGGGCCCTTTTCAGGGCCCGCGAGGTGGGCGGCCTCTATGAAAGTCGCCCGGCCGGCCGGGGCCGTTAGGGAAGAGGTTGCTCCTCCCGCCGGCCTAGAGGAAGGTCACCTCGATAAAAAACCATGGGGTGGGGGTTGGGGAGGGTGGTCCCCGTTCCCGAGGCGGGCAGGGATGCCGTCTCGCCGAGGGAATGGGAGGGCCCCTTCCCTCTTACCTCCATTGCACGCCGGTGCTCCGGCAGGAGGGGGAGGGGGGGGGGTATCCCTCTTTCAACCCGGCCCAGGACGGGGTCCTGGTCTGGTTGGAGGAGAGTCCGACACTCGGTGGTTGCACACCAGGGACGTGGTCCCACGGTCTGCCGAGTGTGGAGGGTCGTCTGGGCCGCTCGGACGTATTCCGAGGTCGGGGCCGGCGGGTCTTGGCCGCAGGGTGAAATAGACCGTCGGCGAGCGAGGTAACTACGATGGTCGGGGATCGCATCCCTCCCGAACCCGGCTATCGGAGTAGACGGTTAGCCAGGGTGCGGAGGTTACCTCGGCCCTGGTTAAGGACGATATGCTGGTCGCCACGGCGGGCAGGACCTTGGGTAGGGTGCGACACCCTGCGGTACCTGTCTGTCCGTGGGGCCCCCCGCGTGGCGGCACCCGTCACGGTACCCGCCGGGTCGGAGCGGCGGGAGCCCTGAAAGCCCATGGGGGACTGGGCTTTGATGCCCTCTCCTCATGGGTGAGTAAGGGCCTGGAGTCCCGGTTCCCCTGCTGTTGGCAGGGGGCCGGGGTATAGGGGGCAACCCCGAGCCGTGACGGGTAGTGGAATCAACCAAAAATGAGACCTACATTTAAAAAAACTGACGACGATGTCGAGATGGCGGAGGCGGGGAGTATTGACACCCCGGGCACCTCCAAGGATTACATCAAGGTGGTGAGACGACTAGGTCCACAAAGGCGGCCAAGCCGTCAGTCGGCGGGCCTGCAAAGGTGGCAAGTTCCGGGAAAATCGGTCCCCCCGGCGCACCTAAGGCCATCTCCGGAGGGGCGAGCCCTCCAGGACCGTCAAGTCGACGGCCGGAGGACCGAAGAGCGTCAGGGAGAGGAGCACCTTGGACCAAAGGACGGGCAGCGCCCCCGCATCGCCGAGGGGCTTCACCGGTCCCGACGCGAGTAAGAACCCGCTCTTCGAGACCCCCGCTCTAGAGGTGAGGGTTGAGAAGATGGGCGGGCGGCAGTTGGGGACCTACGCCAAAAAATGGGTGGAGGCCGAGAGGTATACCGACATCTGGAAGACGGTGGGTGAGGCGGCGTGGGAGGCCTCGGAGCAGAAGGAGGGGGCCGACCCCGAGCCCGTGAGGGAGAGGTCGGGATCGGCCGACTCGCGGGCGTCTCGCGCGTCCGTGGGGTCCGTGGGGTCGGAATCGTCGGCCTGCACGGCCGAAGCCCGGCTTCGCAGGAAAGCGAAGGAGGAGGAGGAGGATAGGAGGGTCAGGGAGCTATCTGACCCCACCGTGGCTCCTTCCCTCTCCAAAAACCGCAAGGTTAAGGAGAAGGAGATGATGGAGGAGCTCAGGATGGCTCCCACGGCTGACCTCCCGGTGCGGATCCTCGACGAAATTCGAGTGATCGATAAGGTCTGCACCACGGCGGCCAGCCTAAGGGGCACTGACAAGGGCCACCTTAACTGTGCGGCTACCACAATCACGGCAGCCGTGGCCCAGATGGCCCAACGGATGGGCCTGGAGAGGGACGCCGCCAGGGACGCCGAACTGGAGGAGCTGAGGGTGCAGGTTGCCACCCTGCGGGAGGAGAACCATAAGCTCCAGGCGACGGTGGAAGAGATTCGACGCACCCAACGGGAGACGCCCATGGAGGTGGACGTCGAGCCTCCCTCGGCACCGGCGGCCGCCTGCCCCGGCTCACCAGCCGTTGGGGTGCGCGGGAGGAGGGCCAAAAACAAGCCCATCCCCATCCCGGTCTCTTCCTCCTCCTCCGAGGAGATCGAAACGGTGGAGGAGACGTCGAGACGAAGAGGCTGGAGGTGCTGGCCTCCATTCATAGGGAGGGTATGCCGCCAGCATACAGACCCCCCCTAGGAGGAAGGGGGCCGGCCCTGCTGGACGAGGCGGTCCCGCCGATGCGGGCGACGCCGTCCAGCGAACAATCTATGGAGGAGAGGATCACCCTTAAGGTCACCAACCAGGTGAGGGTGATGCTCTCCAAAATAATGGAGAGGATGGGACACGTGGCCCCGGGAAGATTGGGCCCGATGGGGGGCAAATTTGGTGAGACCCTCCCCCCCGCGAAGAAAGACGCTACCCGCGGGGCAACAAAGAGGGCCAGGGAGACGACGGCGAAAACGAACGCGAGCGCGAGGCGACCTGAGGTCTGAGGCCGCCAAGAAAGGCAGGGGCGCAAAGAAAGCTGAGCCGGCTGCGGCGGCGGCCAGGGGAGGAGTAGTCGCGGCCGCGGCCGCTGCCTCCACGGCCGCCGGAACCGGTGTCGGGGCCAGGGACCCGCGGGCTAAAGGCCCTGCCCCTGCTGGGGGGATGCGGCCTGGCGCCCGGGCGGACCTGACTCCCTCCACGAGCACCACCGCTGGGCCCGATAGCTGGGCGACGGTGGTGAGGAAGGGGAGAGCGGGACGGGGATGGGTGGCGGCCGCGACCGCGACGACGAGCGGGACCGCCGCCGGGGGCCAAAAGGGCCCTACCCAACGAGGTGCCGCCAGGGGCGCACAGGCCGGCACGCCCAGCCCGACCGAGAACGGGAAGGGGCGCAAAGCCGGGAGGAGGAAACCGCCGCGTACCGCGGCCGTGACCCTCACCAGTGCTGGGGGGGACTATGAGGACCTCATGCGAGAGGCCCGTAATAAGATCTTCCTCAGCGAGCTGGGAATTGGGGGCGGCCTCAGACCAAAGAGGGCGCAGACCGAGGCCCTCCTGATAGAGGTCCCCGGGGCGGAGAGCGCCGCCAAAGCGGACGCATTAGCGGACAGCATGATGAAGCTGTTCGCTGGCCGCGAAGGAGTTAGGGTGTCCAGGCCCGTGAAGACGGGGGAGCTCCGGGTCCTGGACGTCGAAGACTCCGTTACGGCGGAGGAATTGGCGGCCGCTGTCGCCGGGGCCGGCGGTTGTCCGCCGGCCCAGGTACAGGTCGGGCCGCTGAGGAGAAGGCCGAATGGCCTCAACACGGCCTGGGTGAGGTGCCCCTTGACGGCGGTTAACGCCGTCACTGGCGGGGGCGCCAAACTCATAGTTGGATGGTTTGAGGCCAGGGTGCAGCCGCTGGGGGCGCGCCCCCTCCAGTGCTTTAAATGCCTGGAGGGTGGCCATGTCCGGGCGAGCTACACCAGCGACGTGGACCGCAGCTCCCGCTGCTACCGGTGCGGCGGGGAGGGCCCGGGATTGCGCGGCGGCGCCCCGGTGCCCGGTTTGCGCGGACCTAGGAAGGCCGTCCGGGCACAAGGCTGGCAGCGGGGCCTGCGGTTCGGCCAGCAAAGAGGCCAGGCCAGGTAGGAGGGCCAACGTCGCTGCGGCGAGACCGCCACCGCCCTCCCAAGTTGCGGGGGGCGAGGTGGCGATGGAGGTGGAAACCGACCCCCACCGGCGGCGCCTCCCGACCATCGTCGGCGTCGAGGCGGTCTCGTGCAGGGTGCCCCAGAACAAAAGGACAACCGCGGGGACGGGGAGAAGAATAGGGGACGGCAGCAGCAGTGATGAGCAGCAGCCGAAACTCCCAACGGAGAAGACTAAGCGGTGGGGCGGCTGCCCTGCTGCTGTCTCCCACGGCGACGACATCACCCGCTGGCCTGCAGAACGCAGGGACGGGACCGCCGGCCGAGCCGGCTGAGCCGGTTGAGCCGGTCGAGACGGTTGAGCCCGCGAATGACGGGCAGGAGTCGGAGAAGATGGCGGAGGACCTCGGGCCGGGTTATATTGGCTAATGGCCCAGAGGCTCCTCCAGGCCAATTTAAACCACTGCCGCGCTGCCCAGGACATGTTTCTACATGCGATGGCAGAGCGCGGCAGTGGTCTGGGGGTGGCTGCGGAGCCGTACCGGGTGCCGCCGGATCACCCGTGCTGGGCGGTAGACCGGTGCGGCTCCGTCGCAATAACGTGGCGGATGACGGAGACCCCCGTCGCCTGCACTCGTCTTGAGTCGGGCGACGGGTTTGTCTCCGTCAAATGGGGCGGCGTCACGGTTGTGGGGGTGTACATATCCCCCAACGTGACAGCTGCCCAGTTTGAGGCGTCCCTCGACAGCCTCTGGGGCTGCGTGTCGAGGGTCCTCCCCGGCCCGGTCGTGGTGGCCGGCGACTTTAACGCCAAGTCGGCGTTGTGGGGGTCGCCGGTAACCGATGCCAGGGGAAGGATCCTCGAGGGATGGGCGGCGGGCCTCGGGCTCTGCGTATTGAACGCGGGGTCCGTGCAGACCTGCGTGCGGCATCGGGGGGGCTCCATTGTGGACATCACGTGGGCGAGCCCCCCTGCCGCGTGCCGCATCACGGGGTGGAGGGTGGCCGAGGGGGTGGAAACCCTGTCGGATCATCTCTATATAGAGATGACCCTTTCGGTCGCCCCTTGGAGGTGCTGGCCCGTCGCCGAGAGGCGGCGCGCAGCTTTCCGAGGTGGGCCCTGAAGAGGCTGGACCCGGACCTGTTCGGGGCCGCGGTCCAGATCTCGGTATGGGATGAGGGCGCCACAAACCCAGACGCCTTTGAGGATGTGGACGAGGCAGCCAGGTGGATCGGGGACGTGATGACCGCCGCGTGCGACGCGGGTATGCCCCGATCCAGGCCTCGTCCGCGTCGAGCGGCGTACTGGTGGACGGAGGAGATCGCCGAGCTACGGCGCTCCTCCGTCCACGCCAGGAGAGTCTGGTTGCGGGCCCGGAGGAGCCGGGACCCGCACCGACTCGAGGAGGCCGGAGAGGGTTACCGTTCCGCCAGACGGGCCCTCTCCGGGGCGATTAAGGCGGCCAAGGACCGAGCATGGGACGAACTGCTGCGGGCCCTGGACGGGGATCCATGGGGGCGCCCCTATCAGATGGTTCTGAACAAACTCAGAGCTTGGGCGCCCCCAACGACGGAGACCCTTCTCGAGGAGGTGGTCAGGACCCTCTTTCCGGATGACCCGGAAGAGAGGAACTACGGGGGTCCTGCCCCTCCCGAGATAGAATGGGACGAGGAGGAGCTCGGGGTCCGGACAGCCGAGCTGGCAAGGGCAGTCAAGCGTCTGAAGGCCGGCAAGGTTCCGGGGCCAGATGGCGTCCCGGGGAAGGCATGGTCCTTGGCCGCGGGGGAACTGGCCGAACACCTGTGCGCGCTGTATACTCGGTGCCTCAGGGAAGGCCGGTTCCCCCGGGAGTGTAAGATGGCCAAACTGGTCTTCATCCCGAAAGCGGGACGGCCCGCCGACTCACCCTCGGCGTACAGGCCAATCTGCCTGCTGGACGAGGTGGGCAAGCTCTTTGAGCGCATAATTGCCGACCGCTTCGTCCGGCACCTGTCCCGGACTGGTCCGGACATGTCGCCGGACCAGTACGGCTTCCGGGAGGGCCGGTCCACAGTGGATGCGATCGAACGCATCCGGGCCTTTTCGGAGGCCGCGGCGGAGGAGGGCGGGGTGTTGCTGGGCGTTTCGTTCGACGTGGCGAACGTCTTCAACACCCTGCCCTGGAGGGTTATAAGGGGTGCGCTTGAGCGTCACCGCGTCCCCCCTTACCTCACGGCCGTAGTGCACGGTTATTTCCGGGACAGGAGATTGGCCTACGTGAACCGGGATTGTACGCTGAGGGTGAGGACCGTCGTGCGGGGGGTTCCACAGGGGTCGGTGCTCGGCCCCCTATTGTGGAACCTGGTATTCGACGCCGTCCTGCGCGTCGCCCTGCCCCCGGGGTGTTGGCTGAGTGGTTTCGCCGACGACACCTTCCTGGGGGTCGAGGGCAACGATTGGGATGAGGCCCGATGCAAGGCCGACGTCGCGGTGGCCTGCGTGGTGGCTGCAATGAGAAGGGTGGGCCTAAGGGTGGCCCCCGAGAAGACGCAGGCGGTCTACTTTTACGACCGCCGCCGCTTCCGGGGAACAAGGCCACCCGCGGCCCACATAAAGGTCGAGGGTACCCGTATCCCCGTGGGGGCCCAGATGAAACTTCTGGGCCTCTGGTTGGACGGCACCTGGAGCTTTGGCGGGCACTTTGCTCGCCTGGCTCCCAGGGTTCTCGGCGTGGCTAATAGCCTCGCAAGGCTTATACCGAACCTGGGAGGGGCGAGCGGTCGTGCTCGCCGGCTTTACGCCGCGACGGTGCACGCCGTGGCACTCTACGGGGCCCCGATGTGGGTCCCAGAGGCGGAGGGCTCCGGGCGCATCAAGGCGATACTACGCCTAGTGCAGCGCCCGGTAGCCCTAAGAGTGTCACGGGCGTACCGCACCGTCTCGCACGCGGCGGCGACGAGCCTGTCCGGGCTTCCCCCCTTGGAGCTCGCGGCCAGACAGCGCGCCGAGATTCATCGGCGCGCCAAGAAGCTGCGGGCTGGGGGGATCGCAATCACGAACAGGGTTCGTCGTGCCGTAAGGCTTCAGGAGAGGGCGGCCCTTCTGGCCAGATGGCGGGAGTATCTGACTGATCCGACTCTCGCCGGCAGAAGGACCATCGACGCCGTCCGACCCTGCCTGGCAGAATGGCTGGGCAGTCGGGGGTACGGGAGACTCTCGTATCATGCGACACAGGTGCTCACAGGCCACGGATGTTTTGGCAAGTACCTGTGTCGCATAAAGAAGGAGGCCACCACGCGGTGCCACCACTGCGACGAGGAGAGAGACACGGCGCAGCACACGCTGGAGTTCTGTCCAGCGTGGGCGGAGCAGCGCCGTGTCCTGATGAACGTGGTCGGCAACGACCTCTCCCTCCCGGCTGTCGTGGCGGCGATGGTCGGGGGGGGAGGAGAAGTGGCGGGCATTCCTGACCTTTTGCGGTCGGGTAATGTCCGCCAAAGAGGAGGCGGAAAGAACCAGGAGGGGGGAAGAAAACCCCCCTACTGACAGTGAGGGCGGCGAGGACGAGTGGCTGCCGCCGCCGCGACGGCGGCGGCGGCGCGACCGGCGCCGCCGCTCAACGCGAGCGGGCGCCCCCCGGGCCACGGCCCGGAACAGGACGGAGAGCGCGGGGGGTCTGGGGCGGCCGTCGCCGCCGTTGACGCGGCGGCGTGCGTTGCGCCGTCGCGTGGGCGGCGGCGGCAGCAGTGAGAATGACAGCGGGCCACGGTTGCCGCCTAAACGGCGCTGTGGTCCGCGTGTCCTGTCCTCCTCTTCAGACGAGGAGGACAGATGACGATAGGGAGGGGGCGGATGATAGCCGGCGGAGGTCTTCCCTCCGTCCGGCGTTGTTTTTATCCGCCCCCTTTCGGGGGGGCTCGTCGCCGCGGGGAGATGTGAGCCTCTCCCCCCCCCCGCTTTAGCGACGAACCCATCCCGATAGGGATATTTGCGGGTCCCCGCTTCCCTGGGAGCGGGGCCCGCCCGCCCCCCCCCCTGCCCGATTACGACGCCGGGGGGAGCACCGCTGCCCACAAGGGCAGCAGGAGTGGTGCCGTACCTCCGGGCGCCTCCCCCGACGGGGAAAGCGCCCGGAGGATGGGAGGTCGACGCCCCGGCGGGGACTCCGGGGCGTCGACCCATAGACTCCCATAACAACGAGAGGGACGGCGGGGTGGGTGGTGTCCACACCCCGCCGCAAATAGATATATTGGCTCGCTGAGTCACAGAGCCCCAAGGCTCAGCGCTGGGAGCCGAAAGGCTCGGCATCGGGGAGTGCACCGGACGCAATAATCAATGTTCCCGGGCACTCCCCAGCGATGCAAGGTAGGACACCCGCAAGGTTTTAGTAAAAAAAAAAAAAAAAAACTTAAGTCGCCTGAAAAAAATATGGGCGCATGCGTAGCGGACCAATGAAAGTTCTGAAATTAAAAACCAAGTATTTTCTTAAAATATGAGATAATTGCTTCAGTTGTACGTACGGAATTTTTTATTGAGTAATTTGTTCTTGTAACGTTAAGAAACAAGTCAATTTTTCACCAATTTTTAAACCGTTTTTTTTTAGTTTGCCATTTTGTAACAAATTATTTTTTTTTTAAATCCATGTGTACAACTGAACCTATTGTCTCATATTTTAAGAACATACTTGTTTTTTTATTTCAGAACTTTCGTTGGTCCGCTATGCATGCGCCCGCCCGTTCAACATAATAATTTTTTTAGCCGCTAACACTATTGTAGTTATTGTAGCGATAAATATAAATATTTTTTATCAAAAATTTTACAAGAAGTTCAAATTATGTACATTGTGATTTTAATAAAGTGATTTGAAAAAAAAAAAATTATTTCTTAGAAAAAAATAATTAAAAATAGCTTTTTCTTTAGCTGTTACACTGGTTTTCCTCCTTACATTTAGGTCTTATATTGGCTAAACTTTTTATTTTATTTGTAAGTAGTAAATGAACTCAAGATATGAGACTAAAGACATATCAACTCTTTTCGATTTTATATTGATTAAACTTTTTATTTTTAGATTTCCAGAAAAAACGAGGCAATACCACCTGTTATTTCATATTCGTCAAATAAACAGAAATATTGACTAGATGTCAAAACAATGTAAGCAAATTTCATAGAACGTGCGTATAATAAGACGGATTTCATGAGACATTAATGATGTTTGCTTATCTTGTGTCGAACAGCTTAATTACATTGGAATGATCAATATTATCAACAGAAAGAACAACTTGTAAAATGATTTGTGTGTGTGTGTATTTTTACATAAAAGATTACAGTTTTCTTACAGCCGCGGTTAAATCTTGATCTGAATTGAACCAACGAATTGTAATCTGAAAAGATGCTTTTAGCGTAGGAAATATCATGCTTATTGCAAAGAGTAATTATTAATTATTTCGTAGCTGAACTTTACACGGACAATCGTGGCGACGGAACATTGCTGCGGCGCGGCCGAGCGCGCGGCGGAGCGAGCGGCAGCGCGGCGGCTCGCTCACGCATACTAGTAGATGCGCGGCTTACGAACGTGCGTCCGTATAAAAAGCGATGCTGACTGGCTAATCTTTAATTAATAATACCTAACTTTTCTAAGCATAATTCGAAAAAAATGATTCAGGACTTTTCGACTCAGTTTTCCATGAGAAATATCACTGTGTAAATAGTGGGCGCGAATTAAGGGGAGGTTACCGTTCAGAGGCCCAAAAAATGCATAAATTTTAGGAATTTTTTTAAAAATATAAAGTACACATTTGAAAAAAACTTTTTGCGGCTTTTATTTGAATACAAATGAAGAGTAGTTCATATTTTTTTCATACAAAAATAATTCAAAATGGCGGCTCCAGCTCCCATGACACGAAGCCGCGAGTTTATGCGCGCGGAGCGCTCTACAGCTTCAACGGATAAACCGATTTTAATAAATGACGGTGCAAAAGAAAGGAAATTTAATTTAGGGGGCCTTCACAAAGCGCTTTTTCAAAAAATTGATTGCAAATAATTCTTTTCGAACGTTGAAGAAAAAAGAAAACAGGGAAAAAAGAGGTTTTTTTTTTCAAACGGCCACCATTTTGTTATACGGGGGTTTTTTAAAAATCGGAAAACGATAAGGCCCCCCAAATTTAATCTATTTTAATAATTCTTATGTTTTTTTTGTTTCACATCAACTGGAAAGGCTGTGGAATGCTCCGCGCACATAAAACCACGCCGTGTGCGGCTTCGTGGACTGAAAGCTGGAGCCGCCATTTTTAATTATTTTCTTCTAAAAAAATTCTAAATTAGTCTTCATTTGTGTACAAACAAAAGTCGCAAAAAGTTTTTTCTAAATGTATTTATTTTATATCAAAAAAAATTCCTGAAATTGAGGCATTTTGTGGGCCTCTGAACGGTAACCTCCCCTTAAGTGACACCCTGTATAACAGATTTTAGTTTCTCTTCTTACTTTTTCCTTTTTT